>JAMKCH010058483.1:0-19234 GCA_023653785.1 Ophioderma brevispina | reverse complement strand
GCCTCCAAATAGAACAAATCATAATACTGTTAGCTGGCGCTCCACCCTTCCTTCATTACAACATACATGAGGGATATGATTCCTGCGCCGGCGGTTTCACTCTCGCGCCGTCCTCGAACAACGTGAGCATGATTAGTTCATGGTAAGTCTACTTCCGGGACCTTACCGGAATTAATTATGGTGGGCGGGGAGCGAAAGTGGGGCCTACTTGTCCTGGCCTTAGTAGCTTTCGCACTCTGTTTCCAAGTCTGGTGCTTCCCGCTGTCCAGGCCCTTTGAGGGTCCGCCTTCGGGTGTGCCTACCCTTGGGTTGTCTATTCGAACGTGTTAGTCCTTTTCGGCCTATGGTAGGTGCTAGTCTGGAAAAAGGGGTTTTTCAATTCCCGATCAAATTGTTTATTATCGACTTGGAACTCTAAGGAGATTTTCACAATATGAGGTGTTTATTTTGAAAAACAGTATTGTTTTCCTTAACTCCATTTTGATTGGAAACTCCTTTTTCCAATGTCGATCCCTTCCCAACCAGCCCCACTGGTTG
This sequence comes from Ophioderma brevispina, assembly GCA_023653785.1. NCBI lineage: Eukaryota > Metazoa > Echinodermata > Ophiuroidea > Amphilepidida > Ophiodermatidae > Ophioderma > Ophioderma brevispina. The sequence goes on along the minus strand of JAMKCH010058483.1, from coordinate 18,697 downwards.
TCGCCCGGAGGTGAGACTATGGGGGGTTGCGAAAGAGGACGAGCATGATGGGATCAGTCCGCCGTGACGTATTAGTATGACTCGCCCAGGGATCGCCTGATAGAAATTTGTGTATATTAGTTTTGGGGGTCATCTTGTGCACCAAAGGATATGCAATTTGTTATTAATCGACATTGGAAAAAGAGATTTCCAAATAACGTGAGTACGAAACAAACTGTTTTCAAACAGTCCCGCCGCCAGCCAGTTATATCTGGGAGCTACTAATACAAGCAATGTTTATGAGCTAATTTTAATCTACACTATTGTAGATTCGTGCCGTACATATGCCAAGATTTTATAATATTGATTGCCGCCGGAGCTTAATAGCTGATATGTGTGCTGTCGTCTTTTAAGGCCGAGAAGACTTCATTTTTGGAATCAAAAGGTGGATTCCATTTGTGGTCCTACATGAGGACATTAGCGACAGACCGATGGTGGTAAGAATACCTGGACTGTATTGCAGAATCTTAGTGTCGTCGAGGATAACCCGTTGTCTTAACTGCTGGACAAAAATTACATGTCTGGACTTAGAGATTCCCATGGAATATATTTTAACCTGAGATTTTTAATGTGAACTTATGCGCTGGCATTTTGGAGTCCCCCCCCCTTCGCTTAGGACATATCATTGTTGAACTGCAACGCTACTTTTGGTTGGAGACATTAATGAATTTTGAGTAAGATTGAATTTTAAGTGTAATTTTGAATTGTATAGATAATGGTGCTTTGACATACCAAATTCCTTGATCCAAGTCTGATTAAAAATCCTCATCTGTTTTTTTTTATATAAATTCAGATCAACTACTTGTGCACAATGCTGCATTTTTGGTGTTTTGAAAAGGTATTTCTAACGCTTTGACTCTACGAGACGCATACATAATAGGTGGGATTAATAAGTCCTGGGACAGGAATTAACGCACATCCCTCATGTAACGCAGCCAAGCTACGCTGTGGTTTCGTGCACTCTCGACCAATTACGCGTCGCGAAACAAGGTGCGATGTTCCTCCTGCATGCCTGGCTCACGCAGTCCACATTGGTCCACGCTTCGCGTGTGTTCAATTCTGTCCAACAATTATTATCAACTGTAGGACATTCGAATCCTTTATCATTAGCACTGGGCCATTATCAACAGCTGATTCCATGTCCTACCTATATTTTTGAGTAATATTTCTTGGCCTGGCGACAACAGCCGTTGCTTGTTGCGTGAACTTGCGTCTCTTGCACCCAGTGGTGGCGCCATTGTGGCGGGGAAGCTGTGTCTTAGCTATTACTTGTCCAAGAAATTATTACTCCCACTATCGTATGGTTTTGTACCAGTGACATACGGTAATTTAAGGAACTCAAACTTTGCAAGGTTACTTATCATAGATAAAAATACCGCACTAAAATGAATTCAATGGGGTGAATGCTTGCAATGGTATGCTTACTTACTCTATATCCACCATTTGTTTTTGCAATGATATCCCCAAAGTAGCGAGACCGACGGGCGTCAACAGCCATTTTCCGTGCCCTCTGTCTGTGTGAAAAGTACCTCTCAAAACTTACCACCCTTTTCTGATCTTTCTGGCCGATAAACACTGATACCTCCAATCAAATATTAGTCCAAAATCAGTGGCGTAGCTACTAAGGAATGCAGGGGAGTGCCCCTCCCAGCGAACACTTTCAGAGCACCGAAATGTTGCGTGTAAACGTAATAAAATGGCTGGTTAAAAAAACATTTTAGTATTTGTCATTTGTGATACTTAATTAGCAATGGTTAGTAACCTTAAAACCTACATTGATTTCACCTAACCTCCGCCCCCCTCCTATAGGCCTATTGGTCAGGATTTGTATTAACATTTAGCACGGAGCTGAAAAATCTTCACCTAACCTCTTCACCATGCACCCAAAAAAATCCTACCTACACCATTTCCAAATTTAAGAAACCATATTACCAAATGCAATGCCATAAATAAGCTAGTAATATTAATACGTTTTTATGGTAGGGCTAACTTTCAGTTCCTAGATTAAACATCAGTTTTTACCTCAATTTGGTTTAAACAAATCACATTTAACTTATCAAGCTAAAACGTACAATCTTACGTCATAACTATCGCTCCATAATAGGCGTTCCTTTAATAAGATTATCATTTTTCGGTAAAAACGACGCTATCCTGGCCGCCCCCTCCCCCCTGGGTATTACATTAAGCTGCGGTGCTCCTTTGAAAACGGGACTTTCTTATATTATCGTACAGGTAGTTGAATTCGACAATTATCGTCTGTGAAGTTGTGCATTAAACGATCCCAAATTTACACTAAATGTGCAACTTTCACAATTACAACACCCCGGGAGATGTTATCTAGTTTCTATTACTGCCAACGGATCTTAGTTCCCCTCTCATTGCATATAATTTTTTTTCTGAATGTTTATACCATGCTTGTGTCATGGTCCATATGGTGTTTTGTGTCATACGGTCATTTTTTCTGTCGTAACTGTGCGAAAACCGTTTGCTGTACATAAATTTTACCAGTAACAAGTACTCTTTGATTGCCTTGTAATTTTTGTGCCACAAAATGTGTGCGTAGTTTAAAGGAGGCGCACTAATAAACCACGAGCGTGCATGGAGTGATCTACTCGTACATCGTTGGTGCATTGTGGGATAGGAATTTCGGTAAAAAATGATTTCCGGTAGGAAACCCAGGATCCACGTATTGGAACCAAACTTGCATCATACATGTAGGTGGAACATGGGATCCCTCATTTGTTGATGAGGTCAAAGGTCATGTGAGGTCACATTGTAAAATAGGCTGAAAATATAAAATTGACCTTATCTTAAAAGTTGAAGTCAATTGGAACCAAACTTGGTTTATGGTGTTTAATGCAAAATCCTCATTTGTTTATGAGGTTTTTTCCAAAAAAAAGGGGTTTTCACATATCAAGGTCAAAGGTCACATATCAAGGTCAAGGTCACACTTCAGGTCCCGGTCACATATCAGGTCAACGGTACATATCAAGGTCAAACGTTACATACATGGTCAACGGTCACATATCAAGGTCACGGTCACATATCAGGTCAAAGGTCAAATATCAAGGTCCAAAGGGTCACATATCACGTGGGCAAAGGTCACATATCAGGTCCAAGGTCCATATCAAGGTCAAAGGTCACATATCAAGGCCAAAGGTCAAATATCAGGCCAAAAGGTGACATATCAAGGCCAAAGGTCACATATCAAGGCAAGGTACATATCAAGCCCAAAGGTCACATATCAAGCCTTAAAGTCACATATACAAGGCCAAAGTCACATATCAAGGTCAAAGGTCATTCAAGGTCAAAGGTCACCTTCAAGGTCAAGGTCACATATCAAGGTCAAAGAGCACATTTCAGGTCAAGGTCCTGTGAGGCATATCATTCACAAACCACGACGGCAGGCGACACAAGCGGTCTAAGGACTGATGTATTTTTTGCCTATACATGATGATGAAAAATACACATGGCCACCAACCAGCCCGAAGTTTTGGGTGGTTGTCACCTACTTACCATAAGAAGAAAGGTGAAAGGAATCACCCTCACCCCGGGCTTGCACCATGACGGTTTAAAACCTGACGAGCGGCTCGGGTGAGGGTTGGAAGTCTGAATGTAGGGAGCATGAGAGGGAGGGGTGCGGAGATATACGAGGAGTTAAGGAAGAGGAAGGTTGATGTGTGTGGGGTGCAGGAAGTGAGGTGGAAAGGGGAGGGGGCTAGGATGGTGGGAGTTGAGGGAAGAAAGTATAAGTTGTGGTGGGCAGGAAATAAGGATGGAATGGGGGAGTGGGAGTATTGGTTAAGGAGGAACTGTGTGAGAAGGTAGTGGAGGTGAGAAGGAGGAGCGATAGGGTGATGACAGTGGTAATGGCTTTAATTTTGAGGAGGAGGTAGTGAGGCTCATATGCGGCTATGCTCCGCAGAGCAGTAGAAAGCATGAAGAGAAGGAGCATTTTTATGATGAGATGGCGGAGGAATGGGATATGCAAAGTGTGGGTGAATTAGTCCTCTGTGTTGGTGATTTCAATGGGCATGCGGGAAAAGGGATCGACGGGTTTTGGGGGGGTTCACGGAGGGAACGGGTTTGGGGAGAGAAATCTGGAAGGAGGATGCTGTTAGAGTTTTGTGATGAGAAGGAGGTGTGTATAGCGAATACGTGGTTTAAGAAAGAGGACAAGAGGAAAGTGACCTTTAGTTCTGGGGGAAACGATTGATTTTGTGATTGTGGGTAAGGAGAGGAGAACGTTTCTGAAGAATGCTAAGGTGATAGCCCATCGGAATGGCACACGTTGTGTTTTGTGCCTGATGTGGACACGTGGACAGGTGAAAACTAAGGGTGAGGGTAGTGCATGTGAGTAGGAAAGTAGGAACGAAGAATAAGAGACAAGAAGAATTTTGAGATGATAGCGGGTGAGCTTCTTGTGGGGGATGTGTCGGATCTGTGGGGTGTTTTTAAGGAGGGGTGTTCAGGCGTGTGATGACATTGTGTGGGGAAATAAAGGGAGGAGAGACAAAAGGACAGAACGGGGGGTGGAATGATGATGTGGAAAGGAAGGCGATATGGAGAAAGAAGGAATTCGTAAAAGTAAAGCAAAAGAAATGGTATCGGAAGAGAATAAAGTGAGGTATAAGAGATTTGAAGAAGCGAGCAAAGAAGTGGGCTACTGAAGGAGGAATGCTGAGAATGGGGTTGAGGGGAGTTGATGAGAACCACACAAGGTGTATAAGGTTAGTGAATGCAATGAAACGGAAGGAAAAGATGTTGAAGGGGGGAGATGGATGAGAGGAAGTGATGGAAAGTTTAATTACAGTGAGAGAAATAGAGGTAGAGGTCTGGAAGGAGCATATGGAGAGAATCATGATGAGGAGAATGAATGGGATCAGAGGGTGGGGCTGAATGTGGTGGAAGGGTCCAGTTGAGAGTCAGTGGGAAGAGTGGTAGCAGGCAATTGGAGAAATGAAAACGGCTGCTGGATGTCGCCCCTCCGGAAGTGCTGTAGTGTTGAATGATTATTGCGGTGGAAGATATGGATTGGTGTCAAATGAGGGATTTGTGTCAGAGGGTGTTTAGATGGAGGAGGAATGCCGTTGGAGTGGGCTGTGAGTGTGGTAGTTTCCAATTTTCTAGAAGGAAAAGGGGATGCAATGAGCTCCGTGCGTAATAGGTATGTGATTTGCTGGAGCATGCGATGACAATGTGGAGAGGGTATAGCGGAGCGCCGATCCTTGTCAAAGTGCTCTAGTTTCGAGTTTCCCCTCCCCACCGTACAACAAACACAACACTTTATTCTGAAAGGATAAATATTAAGTTTTAAGAAAATCATGGGGTTGTGGTTGAAATATTTGGGTGGCACGGATGATTTCTATGCCGCAAAATGAATTTGGCTGCAAGTTAAGCTAAATTATTATTTTTTTTGTTATATGTTTAATCTTATTTTTAATGGTATCCTTTTAGGTTTTATACCCTGTGCATAAAGGGTTCAGGTAATACTCGTTGTGGTGACATGTTGATAAAAAGTATTCTTTTTTTTAGGAAAAGGTGATTTGGTTGGGGGCGCCAATTCTAGACCCTTTATAGATGGTAAAATAAAACAGAAATCCTATAATATAAATCGTCAGAGATTGTAGTATTGCCATGATGATATAAATTTGTTTTGCTAAGCAATTAATTAAAAAATTTTTCTTGATTATTCCTTCCTAAGTTTTTAGTAGCTCAAAAACGTGGATGTTTTGACGCCAAAAACCCCCTGCCACCTAAAGTTTTTTTAACCACAAGCATCATTTTTTTAACATTTATTTAAAAAAAATAAATCCGTAGCGTATTTTTTGCGTTAATTTTGTTGTACCGAGGGGAGGGGTTGTCCGCCAATTTTGGCAGTCCCAAACCGCCCACTATCTAGAGAAATAGGATTTTGGAGGATAGTGACAGTGGATGAGATGCAATTTGGGTTTTAATGCCAGGAACAGTAGATGCAGTGTTCATTTGAGGAGGTTTGCAAGAGGAAAATCGAGCTAAAGGGAAGAATCTGTATATTTGGCTTGTTGTGGATCTGGAGAAGGTCTTTTTGGAGTAGAGTACCTCGAGGAAAGTGATTGTGAGTGGGCGATGAGGTGAAGGGGGTATACCAGAAGTGGTTGGTTAGAGGCGGTGATTGAGTCTTAATGAAGGAGCACCAGAACAATAGTTAGAGTAGGGTCTGAGTTGCTCTGCGGAGTTTGAGGTGAAGTGGGTGTGCAGCAGGGTTCTGTGCTGTCGCCGTGGTGTTTGTTTGTGGTTGATGTGATTACGGAGAGTGCAAGGGAAGTTTGATGAGTGAGATGCTGTATGCTGATGATTGAGTTTTAATGTGTGAGACAATGGCGGGTTGTTGAGGGAGAATTTTGGAAGTGGAAGAAGGCATTTGAGAGTAAGGGCCCGAAGGTAAACCTTGGAAAGACGAAAGTGATGTCAGTGGAGGAGGGGGAGGTGTTTAGTGCTGTAAGGGGATCCATGTGGAATGTGGACAAAGGGTGAGGGCAAATTCAGTGGGTGTGGGAAATGGATTCATGGGAGTTGCACAAGATGCATAGAGTGACTCGCAGTTTGACAAGAAATTTGTGGGTGGAGATAGCAAGAAGGGAGTTGGGAGTGGGGAAGGAGTGGAAATTTGTGTGACGAGTGTGGAAAATGGTGTGAAGAGTTTCACATTACATAGGGAACAGTGTTAGTGCGGGTGGTGGATGTGAGCCGGCAGTGACAGCCCAGTGAGGTATGGGTGGAAGTTTAGAGAATGTGGAGAGTTTTCCACATGGAAGAAGATTTCCTTTGAAGATGAAAGGGATGGTGTAGCAAGTTGTTTAAACTTTAAATTACTCCAATCATTGAAAGTATGTCAATGTTGTCCGTTTAGTCACAAGGATTCCAAAATATATAGTTTGTAACCATCTATGACCATTGGTTTTAGAGTTCATTGGGAAAAATAGCTAAAAGTGTGCAAAAAAGTCAAACTCAATTTGTACAGGGTCAAAAACATTGAAAGTTACTCGTTATATTTTAAATGCTGCAAAATTCTGCCTGGGAATGAGGACTCTCAAAAAGTAAAGTTTGATTAAGTTTACTGTGTCTTACCGAGATAAAGGCAAAGAAGGTCAATGCCAATGGATTATGTTTGTCGCCATGACCCTATTTTGTCACATAAGCATGATAACTATGCCTATGCAGTGCAGATGCTACAAACTATTCTTATTTTGACACATTAAGCTAGATGAACAATTTTGTTTCATTTTTTATTTACCGAAATGGAGCAACTTTTGATTGTTGACCCCTGTACAAAGAAATTGCCTTTTTTATGCCCCTTTATCAATTTTTACCCAATAACTCTAAAACGCAATGGTCATAGATGGTAGAAAATATACTTTTAGAATCCTTATGACTGTAGACAACAATATGGCATACACTTTCAACACGATTGGAATAATTTTAGAAGTTTGATTGACCCTGTGTAAACTTAAATTGGCCCCTATTGAAAAAGTGACCAACCTGTTAAACACCACTAACTATCTTCTTGCATTGATGTAGAGGACCACTACTACTACCAAGTGCTGTTCAAAGCTGAGATGTAGTGGACTGACAACGATGATGCTTGAACCCATTCCTTGCTCCGCTCTAAGAGCAACTGACGAGAACATGGTGGTGTGATTGATGGATAGGAAGAAACTGAGGATTTTTGATGCTGATGTTTGGTTTTGGAAGAGGGGCTGATCGACTGGCGAGGCGAATGGTGGTACGATGGTATTGGTACGTGCTGAGGAAAGATGGGAGCATGTTTAAAAAGGGCTTTTGAGTTCAAGGTTGGTGGTTTGAGGAAGAAGGGATGACCAAATAGGACTTGGGAAGGACGCAGTGGAGGAGGTAGGAGGGTTGGGTTGAGGATGTGGTGCATTTGAAATCGGGTGCCGTGGAAGGAGGAGTAATGGGCTGGGGGTTGCTACGATGTGAGGTGAATCCGGCCACCCCCGTTTGCGGGGACAAAACCGGATTTAAACTTTGGGTTTTACTACTACTACAGGCCTATGGGTATTTAAAGTGTATTGTTACGAGTAAAGGTTAATTTAAGAGATTTTAGAACATAATACGTAACTGTTGTGTGTAAAATAAATTCTTTAGGGAGGGGCATCCCTTGAGATGAGGCACATCTTACTGAGTCATTTACTTTATCTTGTAATTGTTGTACGTAGATCTTTCAAATATTGGTCACTTGTCAGTAATACATGTGAAATTGCACTTTTGTTTTCTCCAGTTTTTCAGCATTTCAGCTGGAAAGGTGTGCCAATATCAACAGTCAAAAGGTCATTCAGCACATTTGCTGTAAGCGCCCATCAACCATGAGTGTGCCACAGGTCAGACGCAATCAAAGGGTCTCCCTTGAGCCGTTGTTGAGGTTCCGAGCCCCAAAGCCCCTCAGCCGCTCGTCGCTCGGGAGGGTCAGAGATGAGGAGGGACTAATAATAGTCCTGTGGAAATTAGCCATGTTCACACGAACCATGGCACCAACCCACCACTAAAACTCTAACCCTGGTGAAAGTACCAAAGTTTTTTTTTTGCAACAACCTAGCAACAGTTACCATAGTGAACGTAACCAAGACAATAAGATTACCAAACTAAAAGTTAACGTTCACTGTATGGTTACCAAAGCAGGGGTAACCCAAGTACCAGTTACCAAGGAAAACAACAGTACTAAGACTTACTTATTCGGTTTGCAGGCAATAACCAGCGAGCAGAACACAAAGGGCGCGTCGAGTCAAGTCAAACTAGACAAATGTAATGGATCCATGAGAGATCCGAGGTAAAGTTAACCCCCGTATTTTGACTCTTGAGTGGTGTGGCAGGCTTAGAATTTTCGGGCGAGAATCTACGAGAAAATCGATTCTCGCCAAGAATTCTCAGTAAATTGATTTCTGCGGGAATCAATGTTTTCATCATAAACTTTAGAATTTAACAACACAGTATGGAATAAGATGAATTTCCCGCAAAATTCAATTTTTTGAGAAGCAAGACTGATCTCTCTCCTCTCGCACTCTGGCTAAAAGGCTCACGAAATTCTAACCCGTGTTGGGCCATTTTGTGTCAGGCACACAGAATCCCAAAATCCACAAAGTCGAAGCAAAAGGTCCACTTTTTTCGCTATTTTTTTTTTATAAAATAAAAGGTGCAAGACTGTAGAGGAACATTTGACAAGAAAGGCCACCTTTTGGTGAAGAGATATTCAAAGAAGTCTAAAAAGAAAAGGACTCATTTTAAGAGGGATAATAAGGTCACCTTTTAAAACAAACATGGTTCAAATTTTTCGAAGTCTCATAGCCCCCACGCCCAAAAAAATCCTGCAATATTGCTCTCCTTTACATGTATGTGACCTGATGAATTCACAGACTTCATATAAAAGGATGCATTTGCACATACTTTAATTCTGCTAAAATCCTGCTGTGAAAAAAAAATTGTCTTGATCCATATGTGAATTTGGGCCAACGAATGTAATATATGATGGTTGTTGTAGCAATTTTTTCCCATGTACCTGACGTTGTTTAATGAGATTACTTTTTCGCCGAAAATCCAGTTCACAAGTCAGGGGCCGTAGGTAGGGGACTGTGGCATCTGCAAAGGTCCGCTTCAGCATGCTGTAAGTATTGCCCGCCTTTTTTGCCCTCCAACCCCGCCCCGAGGCATATCTTTGAATCGAGGTGTCAACTTGTAATAGATAAATTTCCAGAAAGTAAGGTTTTATACCATAACATTCATGTTAAATTGTATTGTCAAAAACTTGCAACGCTTCAGCTTCCACGGGGGGCTTTGCCCCCGGACCCCACGGGCCCTAAGGCTGGCCCCTCACCACCCACCCATTAGTTTCGCCTGAAAGGTCACTTTTGGCATATCCGCACCCCCCCCCCCCCAAATAAATTCCTGGCTACGGGATTGCAAGTATGAAAATCTGGTGGAGTATAACATCAGTCTGGTACATGGTTTTCTGAAACCCTGTTATAACAACCATTTACTCTGAACTTCAGTTATGAGTATAGAGCCTCCTCTTTCCCTCTTCAACCTGAAGGAGCAAATGGAAACAAGAATGTGAGAAAAAGCTTCTAAGCCAAATACACTATAAAGCCAACCCAGCCAGCCCACTGGGGTGAACCTTGAACTATCATCTGACACAGGGTCAAGGTTGCGCTATTACCGAGCAATGCTAGTAATGCCAGTTGTGGAAAGTGAGAGCTGACGACGGCAGTGGCAGGATCGTACCGGGCAACTTATGTAATGGTGCTAAGGGAATTAAATGTATCTGGACTTAGATGGGAGTATTACTGTGTAGCATAGTTAGATTGCTTCACACACACATGACCGTTGACTAGAACAAGCTGGCAGCCTACGGCAGGGGGTAGTGTATTAAATCCATAAATATGGCATCTCCTTGTAGTTTTAATGTAGGTTATGAATATTAGCTTGAACTTTGTTAAGGCGTATGAAAGTCGATGTTATGTTTCCCGTACTACAACCGCCCGCGTTAATCTTTGCTGCCCGAATCCTAAAAAGTTCATTATTTTGTATTTTTAATGAAATATCAAGGTTGTTCCTTCTTGTGATTACATCTGTGACTATGTAATTTTGGTAGATTTTACATTAAAGATAGTTGCAAAATCATTTTTAATGTGGATGGTAGTGTGACACAATATTGTAGCTATTAGAGCATCTGAGGTTGGTTGAAATGGCTGTTTTCTGTTCTATTACGAATAATGAATTTATGAAAAAGTTGCCGTCATTAAGATTTTGCAAAAAATGTTACAGGGAAACATAAAACAATTGACTTGTTCATTGGCCTAATGCCTGATGGTTTACTAAAATGTTGCTGAATCCGGCCATGTACCAGAACCAATTTTTTAAATCCCAATTCAGCTCACACAAATTCTGGATGTCCTTCATTTTGCCCCCAAAAATTCCTTTCCCCCCCCAATTTGCTATCTATGCAACCACTCCTTAACCAATCAATGTGCTGTAACATCCCGAGTACGGCCTAACTAAAAAACCCCCGTTGTACGGCCCGACCGACATGATTTTTCAGTTTTGCAGAATTTTTTTTTATCTTTTCCAAAATCATGTAAATCACTTGTTTTTAGTACCTATTTATCATTTGGCTAATTTTTTAAGAAATTTTTTTCTCCTGATTTTTCAGATTTTGGGGCTATTTTAAGAATCCAATTTTGGACTCCATAAAAGAAAAAAATCGCCAAAGCGACCCTACTTGAAAGGTCCGCCTTCGCCCACAAACAAGTTGTTGTTTTTTCCGTTTTCGTCGCCTAAACATGAATGTACTTAATCACTCTGAACAAAAAACATAATTTAAGTAGAATGGCCTGAGTTAAAAACGATATTTTTCTGCCTTTCATCAATACGGGTTGGAATACAACCTAGTGCATTGCCATGGTTAGCCAATCAGAAACAGGACAGGACGCTCTACCTGAAGCAAAACGTGAGTATCATACACAGCCAGATTATTACTTAGGATGGAACCACAATGCGGTTCCTCATTGTGTAGTAGGTGCCCCCTTGAGCGTTAGCGAGTAGGACCTATGGATTCAACTTAGGAGTTGTTTGAAAGTATCAAACCAGAGAAAACCAAAAATATCAACGGCGATACAGTTTTGACAACTGATTTGGGGTTTCAATCCACTAACTACATCCTGTGTAAAGTTTTACAAAATTTCACTGGCGGGGCAAATATGATATTTCTTAACAATCTAGTTTTACACGTATTTCTATGAGAATGGGCACATAAGGACACTATGACCTACCAAACTCATGACTTTGTAGGCCTATATGGCAAGATTCCCACAATGGATTTTTCTTGATTTTGCAGAGATAATGCTCTTGCTAGTCTTACTTATCAGTCAAAATTGTGTCGCTGCTGCTATAAATTTTATAAAATAAGAGACAATTGGATGGGGTCATTGCTTGGGTCAAAACCACCTTGTGGATGTGGGGTGCCCTCTATATCACAATTTAGTAAACCAAAGCCTGTTAGTTATTTTTGTTTTTTTACGGAAGATTGGTTCACAGAAATATGGGAAAATAATGGTTGAGTAAAATTAAGTAAAAATGGCAAATGGCATTAAAAATGGCAAATTAAAATAATCCAAATAACTTGGTTTATGTTTATATAAACGCACATGCTTTCTGATCAATATCAATGGTGTACTAATCCAAAATCCTCTTGCCAAAAGTAGGCAAGCGGGATTGCACGATTAACCCTTTCCCCGGACTTTGGACTAATTCTGGCCCAGATTCACTTCTGCTGTGCCATTGTTTTAGCGCAGTCAAACTGAACCATTGCTAAAAACTAGGGGCGAGACTAGCCAATTATGGACCGCAACACTCCATAGTTTTCTAGCAGAGTGTCTCGCCTTCAAGGCAGTTTTTTCAGTGAAACTGCAAACCGATATCAGCTCATCTGCCCGCACATTTGCTGACGGGAGGGCAGTAATTGCCAATCTTTATCCCTAAAGTCCCTGCGTGTGTGAGGCCCATGAATGACTAGCACGGGTCCAGGAAGTGTAAAGGTGCTTGTTTTCCTAGCGGCTTGGGACCCCTCTGATTACCCGGAAGTAGTATCATTTTTTTATTTTTTTTCATTTTTGTATTTTTCTCATTTGGTCCTGCAAATTTCAGCTTTCAAATCCATTCTTTATTAGATACAGATAAAAAAACTACCGTTTTACTGGTTAACCATCAATATTGCAACAGCGTGAATGGGACGTTGCACTATGCAATCGCGTCTAGCATCAATACGAAAGTTGATCCCACGGTACTGATGGGCCAGTGTTGCAAGTGTCAGGCTTCATATCAAGTGGAGAACATGATACACAAAAATCGGTACAGCCCTTTAAGATGGTGATGTCATCGATGTGAGGCTAGCACAAAATTAATTTTTTCTATTTTTTGCTTAGAAAATGTACAAACCCACACTTCAGAGTGCTAATATATAAAAATGAATGGGGGAGATATGTATTTGATTGTCTATGTCTAAATATTTGTGTGTCAGAAAGGGTGTAAGAAAAACGTACAACCAAACGAGGATTTTTATGAGGAAACATTAACGGGAATTTTATCAAATTAATTCCTGTATTAGGTAGTATGTTTAATCAGCTTTCACAATAATTTTTAAAATAGATAAGGCATTCAAAGGCTATAGTTATTTTGTGAGAGGTATCCAATTTTGCCCTGAAAAAATTGAACCCACTGACTGACACATGATAATCATTCCTACGCAGCGTGAGAGCTTCAGAATAAATTAACTGGTTGATTCTTGGCGCAGTTATTCAAATGCTACGCAGTACACATGTGGTGAATGATAATGTAGAATACGTAAGATTTAATGACACTGGATATATTTGAATGCGATAATGTTAAGCTTATCTGTTATCCAGCCCTATACATCATGTATTAGGGCGTTTTACTACGTGAAATCAGCAATTTGAAAGAATGGCTGCAAAAAGTGTGGTTGTTTCAAGTCCAAAATTTATTTCATTAAATATGATTTTGATATCTGGTTTCATTTTACAGTTCCTACCCAACGATGTAAGCAGACATTTTCATTTGGGGATTGGACCATGCAATGGGAACCATTTAACTTTTGGGGCATCACTAAAAAAATAACATTTGCAAGCTGAACACTGTAACCGTCCATATTAATTTTTTTTTTTTTTTTTCCCGATCTCTATTGTGCGATGAGGGGTCAAAGGTTTGGAGTGCAGATCCCACCCTTACCCTCCCCCTCCCACCCCTCACCCACATACTGGTTACGTCAATGGTGTTTTCCCTGCCATTTATTCCAAATTGTCATTAATGAGGATGGCTGCAATCCCAGAGTTGAACGTAAACCCAAGAGCACTCTTTGGGTTACTCTAAAGCGTGTAACTTGTTCGGTTTTTCACATGGGTACTTTCCCTCCTGTATCTTACCTTTGAACAGTTAATAAACAATTTAATGCCATAATTTTTATATGAAGAGCAACAAACAGAAGTATTACAAAAGAAAATATATGAGAGCCAAAGGGTTTTTTCCTGAAAAAATTGCTCATTTCGTTGTACTTTTTGTTTGACTCAGCCCTGTAAATTCCTTTAAACTTTATCTAACTTAAGTTTTCAAAACTAAGCAGTCCCTGGAGTGGAACCGTGTCACAAAAACATATGCAGTTTTACATAATTAAAGAATGGCTTAGATGCTTCAAGGGATTGAAAGTGTTTTCATCCTATAATATGGTGTGATTAAAACATGGCTTGGACAAGTCAGGATCCAAAGTCCATGTTCCATGGCTTGTTATGCTTGGCATACACAAATCCAGAGGATTCCAAGGTCCATGATGTGTGCCACCCAGACTCTGTAATGACAAAAGTCATTCACAGTTACACAGTAATTAAAGGGGGCAGCTACCCGATCCTCATTTTGGTGACCTCGCCAATCTACCCATCCCCTAATATTTTGGTACAAATAGAAACCTTGTATTTTTTCTCATCTCAACTGAAAAATATTTTGACTGACGCTTGTCCATTATAATGCCAACAAGCTAAAAATAAAGGTTTGTTTACGGTTACCAGAAATGATTGGTACACTCTATGGGTATTGTAATATGCACATTAAAATTTGACGTTGGGATTCAAATTAAATTGGAAATCAAAGGATGTTGGTGATCGTTCTTCTCTATGAAACAGAAAAATATATTTGAAATCAGGTGGGCACACCTTTAAATACATTATACTCAGCTCATAATTCGAACTACTTACACAGCTTCCCGCCAAAATGGCGCACCATCGTCTTCCACGTAGGACAAGTACACGCAAAAGATTGATGCGTTGCATTTGTTATGTCCAAGAAATTATGGCCCAGAGTATAATGATGATATATTAAATAAACAGCATTTAATAAAGTGAGATTATCTAAGAGGACAGGCCTATCGAGGAGTTGTACATAAAAGTACAAAACTAGCAAGACATATAAGAATAATGTAAACGTGAATTGAAGTGAGCAAAAACATTTGGATTATAACATAGTGAAATCAAAGCACAGGAACTGTAAATGAAAATATTAAACAAATGACATGTAGCGAGGAAAATTTTCTGAGTAGGTCGAGGATCAGTTTCCCCGTTATCTAATTGTACAATAAATAGAGCCCTTCCTTGTCGGCTGACACTTTTCGGGTTTTATTGGAATTGTTTTCTTCTCCTTTACCAGGGATGTAAGTGCCGCAAATCATTCATTTCCTGAAAATGATCCCGGGGGCACTTGCCCCAGCGGCCAAACACTTGCACGCAAACGTTAAACTTTTTGCGGGAATCAAGCAAACAAAATGCTACAGAAGGAGTTGAAGGTATATCCCATTACCAAATATGATTTTAATAATGCTGAAATAACATCACCAAAAGTCCATAATGTAGAAGAAAAAAAATACAATTTCTGAATTTTTTTTTTTATTATGGCCAATTTCCGGAATCCCAGAATTTCCGGAAAACGGTCAATCCCTGCTTTACACGGCATACAAGGTTAGGGCTATGAGTGGCTCCCTGTAGCATAGACATTGGGTTAATTATAGGTTTCGACTCAGCCAAGGGCTGAATATCTCGGATGTTAGGACACTAGATTCCTATCAAGAAGTCCCTGGTTCGAATCCCGCTTCAGCCAGAATTTTGTTTGGTAGTCTGTAATGTCAGTCCCTATGTCAGTTTCCAGTTCTTGTGTCGTCTGAATGAATTGCAGAAGGCACCCCTAGGGATTACTCTGGTCTATACATGTGTGTGTGATGTATCTGTGTTGTGCATGTATCTGTGTGTCTCGTGGCAAAATGTAACCCTTAAGCCATTCACATTTATTCGAGTTTCCGTTTTACGCCGCGTTCGAAATCGTCACCGCGTTAAATATTTAATTATTTCCAGACTTTATACTTTATTTCACATTTTCCCATTAAAACGTAATTTTTTCACCAATTTCTGCCGATTCTCGGACTTAGTGGGACTTGAATGTTCGTATGTATTCTGCATTCCATGATCTGTCAGATCGGTTAAAAAAACAGTAGTGTCTGTTACATACAAGAAATGTCCACAACTAGATACAAGGCATATGTAGAACGCACGCACTGCTTTCGGTATCAGAGATTGATGTCTTTAACGCACCATTTGTGAGTCAGTGGAATTTCGTATTCTACCCGCACGTCTTGCATAGAGGATAGCGAACTGACTTGTTCTGCATAGAAATTGTACAGTCGGGCCTTGTTTTGTTTATCTACAAAAAACATCGTAGGATATTACCCACAATGCATCTTGAATTAGATCGTGCATCGGCTTTCTTGTTTCCCATGCAATATGTTGGATACACAATTTTTCATGAAATCAGAGGCATTTTGTTGTCATTGTAAATTAACTATTGGTCTATGTTTCAAGGCCATACTAGTTAAGCATTACTGTGGAAGGAAAATGATTTGGAGGTATGGTGTACATGTATATGTCTGCTTTTAGGGGCACTTTTTAGATTTTTGGTGGGTTTGTTCAGCAAGACCATGTACCCAATGGAACAATTGGTGTGCCATTTTCAATTTTGGCTCAAAAGCACCCAATTCGGGTTGCTTTTTGTGTCAAATTTGGTACAGATATGGGTTGGAATTCTATTTAGGTATGTCGGCTGTTTGGGACAATTTTTCTGAATTTTGGTGTTGTACAGTAGGTGGATTTTCAGCAGAGGACCAAGGCACCCATGAAAACAATGCCATGGGTGCATTTGGACACTTTTGCTCAAAGGGCACCCAATTTTGGTGATTTTGTGAATGTGGGTAGATGTTGGGTTTGGAAGTTTTGAGGTAAGAGCTCTTTTTTCCTGGGGGAGGTACATGTATGGTTTTTTAGAATGCCAAAAGCTTCACCCAAGTAGCAGCTAATCAGTGTTCTAGATACTCTAGGGATATCTGTCTACAACACATGTTGTCGATACAGAGCCATTAAAGTCAGAAAAATTGCGCAATTTTAAACAGAATGGTCATGGCTTTTTCATGAATAATTATCATTTTTATTTGTTTTTTTATTGGTGTGTGTTTCAATATCTTTTGCTAGGATGGCTTTTTTTGGGGGGGGTGGATTTCCCCCCAACAAGCTGTGCAATCCCTTGGGCATGTAATTAATTAGTATTTTGATCACAAGTGCGAGTTCTCATTGTACTTATGCTTCTGATGGCAAAAAAATCCGTGTGCTAGTCTAGATATGTTTCCAAAAACATCCTCAAAAAGGCAAGTAGCCTACTAGTCATACCACCCTTGTGGTTGATATAGGCCATGGTGACACAGAAAATCAGTTTTAATATGAGATAAAGTAAACTCTGGGCTTTTAAAAATGAATATGCTTTACTCAAATGATTGGACAAGAACAAGTATGATTTACATTAAGAACCCAGTGTTCAAATTTACTGGCAGATGAAACAGCGCCACCCTAAAAGGTATCCCAATCATGACGCATGGCCTTAATATTTATAGTTAAGGTTCAGAGAACCGAGAAATATTTGCCAAAATCAGCATTGAAAAATAGATATTAAAAAAAAATAATTATAGTTTCACTAGCTCTGGCAAAGCCTCTAGCACTGCTAGCAGGGATGAGAAACAGTTGTAATGAAGTGTTAAAACATGTATTACCTTAGTTTTATAGAGCCAAAATGCCGAAATATTGCATTATAGTGAAACTGCCCCAACTTGCTTCGAAATAAAATAATTAATAATTAAATGTTACCTCGTCATATTTTTCCAAACTTAAACAGCTAAAACTCGTAATTATGTGAAGGGGCCTTAAATATATTGCATGCGTATGAGTTCCGTAAGGGCATACAATGGATGTAATTTGGTGGAAAGGAGGGTGGTGTGGGGTGGGGTGGCTTGTTGGTGACCTCATGTGCCTTGTGACCCATTGTGACCTTTGGACCCATTCACAACCATGATGGCAGACGACCACTCGCGGTCCGGGACCGTGAGTATTTTATAATATAATAATCACATGGACTATTCAAATTGGCACGGAGCATGTATCATTTCACATTTTTCGCCCTGCAGCGGTTTGCAAGCCTACGTCTCCGCCTACAAACAGGGCCGACAGAAAGAGGAAGAAGAAGAGAAGAAACCGTCATTGGACTACTACATGGATGTTGCCAAAAGAACTGAATGGACCAACCATTATGGTGCTACATGGCTAGCAAGGCCACACAAGAAGAGGTTGGAACTGGCCAAAAGAGTATGGCAAATGTGAGGTACTACATGTATAAGTCACAGTTTACATGCGGTGGACCATCAACCTCGAAACACATTGTGCTTTGTCCGGCCAGAAATAGAGTGGTGTCATAGCTTTTGCTCGGTGTTAAACATGCGCATTGTGGCAAATCGCAGCTGTAATCACGAGTAGACAAATTTGGTTATATGGAACATCATACAATTATCAGATGATAAAGTAAACAATGTTAACTTCGTAACTAGGGCCAAAGTATCAAAGTATAATCACAGCTTATGTGGCCACTGATTCAGGGAAGTATGTCAACTATAGTCCATTTATCGTCACATGAGTAAGTGACATCAACAGGGTCACACAGGTATTTCTCGCACAAAGCCAAG
>JAMKCH010058481.1:0-49373 GCA_023653785.1 Ophioderma brevispina | reverse complement strand
CTAAAAGGAATTGAAACCAAGAATGCAAGTCCCAGGGTCAAGTGATACTGGAAGTTTACTCTGGGATGAAGATATATGTCCCAGGTTTACTGTAACGTAATGTACTGTTACATTTGCATTAGCAAGTATGTTAAATCAAGATCAATTTATGTTTGTCCTGGTATGAAAACGCGAATAACATTTTGCAGCCTTTTTAATTTTTTACATAGAATGTGGGGAAATTGATTGTGGTATATGGCTAAAGCTTTTGAGTTCTAATAAGAGATATGATTAAATTAATAACATATGTTAAGTTAACATATGTATTATTAATGAAAAGGCCGACTTGAAATTTTTAAATATAGATATGTTTAAAAATAGTTTGTCAATATCCCCTCTTCCGAGGTAGAGTGAGTGAATTCCTGTGACCGCTATCTACTAGCCAGTGTAAATACACTCAATTGCGGACACTGATTGACACAGGCTGGAACATGCAAATCATCAGGCTTCCTTTATACAACATAGCGCTAGGCAAGTGCAAAGGGGATCAAATTTGCTATTCTCAATTGCTTTCATACGCCATTCATATACACACATCCAAACGGATCTGTATGACACGTCACGAACCAATTCAACCAAGTTGTTTGTATAAATAAAAACCCTAAACTTGGCTTCACAACCTTATTATCGCCAAACGAACGCGCTTATTTTCCCCGTCATATCCAAACCACATGGCAAAATTCAAGACCAATCGATATACGATAACACGTCAGTTAAACAAAACCATTGGCTTCAAAACCCACTACTAAGAACGCACAAACAAAGATTGGTGGGTCCCAAAACTAGGTTTGCTCAAGAAGTCTCGATATCATCACCACAGTCTATAGGCGCAATTTTAACAAAAATAATTTGTATCAATAATCTGTGGAGAAATTTGAAATGAAAGTTCGTAGTTTGTGAGTCTTTTGCGCATCTACATGGTAAGTAAAATGAGTTTGGAGGAGTGCGGTATATCATGAAACTTGTTTTTAAGCATTCTTTTTATTCTTACTCCCACAAAGAGGCAAAAAATTGATCGACACCAGAACAATTCCAAGGTGTCAGCATGAACATGTAATTTAACGCTATATCTTTCCATTCTCTCGGAATGGCAGATGAGTTTTTAATACTGGAACCAGTTTATAAGTTGCTAGAGAATATCCCCTGGAGCCTTTTAAATTAACATTAAAAAATTCAACCTTATCCGACATGATGTCTTTTATTTACACATACAGATCTAAACCAGGTGTTTTTTTCCAGAAGAAGCCTTATTATCAATTTTAATAAAAGAATAAAACAACACAATCTCATTGAGATTCTGGTAGCCCAGTATTTCCCACAATACTTTTACAAGGGTTTCTTATTGTTTCTATAAAGATTTCAGTGTTCTGGAAAATACAATTTAATAATAGCAGATCATCGCGCAAAAGCCCGAATTGAATTTATGAACAGCATTTCCAATTAGCATCGTTGGATTTATCATAAAACCGTTTGATCCGGCAATTTTAAAAACTTAAAAATGATCTGCAATCCGGCATACTTAAACCTCCCTTGAACATGTTGGATACACAGTCATTCTCTAATCTGATCAAACACCATTGCACAAAAAATTAAACAAAATACTATCAAGCTCCTTGAAAATTGCTCTGAAGGGTTTGGAAATACTGAAAAGGAATATACAATGTTTAACACGCAAAAGTTTTGATCAAGTGGATCTTTACCCAACATGGTAAGATTTCTCATCTCCACTTTTCGCAGGGTTTTCTTTATATCCGCATTCGCTTGGTGAAGTTTAACATCGATCCATATTATGTTTCCATATCATGGAAGATATGCATACCTAAATAAAAAATGGAATCGTTTGACCGATTCACGTCTGTTTCACAATGAATCACATGAACTTTCTTCCAACATGCCTAGCCTATAAATCGTACTTTTATTAGCTTATATGCAAACCAAATACATGAATGCTGAAAATTTTCCCAAACGTTCCAATGTTTCTGTAAAGAGTCATTTAATACAGTCCCTAATATATAATGGGTGTCCTCTCATACGACTTATTTTAATATCATTTTCTTTTAAATCACACTGAACAGAAACGCTTTATACCTTTTATTTTCGTTGATACACCCGGATTTGAATTGGCTTAAAAGTTCTGATCAAATAAAATGGGCAAGCGACAAACCGCAATCCTTGAGAAGACGTTCAAAATTTTGAAGTAATGAAAGACATACTCATTAATTTATACGCTCAACTTTCAGCCCGTTATATATAATATTAATACATCTCTGGAAATCGGGGCCAAACCAAATTTTACCATAGATTTATTTATACAATTCCAACTAATGTTATTCAAATTTCCTTTTCAAAATCAATAACAAAGGCAAAACCAATAATATTCATCACATCTGTAAATTTATGAGTATCCAAAGTAATTAACATTTTCGTCATTACACTCCAAAAATGTTGAAGTAAAAAGGTCACAGCTTTCAACATTAAAATGTTGAAGTAAACATCTTAGTCAAAGTTGAGTAACCTTACGACAAAGCTGAGTATATTTTACCAAAGCAATGACTCAGCTTTATCAACAATGAGTAAGGTTTACTCACTGGACTAAGAGTTTACTCAACATTAGAGCTGTGACATTTTAACTCAACAGTGGGTGGCGGTAAAATAATTTTTCCGTGTAGCTACCTTTAAGAAGCCGGTCTGATCATGATGGATAATCTCGTCAATTAGTTTTCATAGGGTTTGCAAGTTACTTTGAATTATTTTAAAATCTACTTTCAGGAGTAATATGGGCCTCCAGTTTTCCATATATATCAAAGATTATCCTTTTAGGCAAGAGTGTAATATACCTCTCCTTTGTGGGAAACTGTCATGATACCGTTAATCAAAAATAGTTAGAGTTCACCAGCGGACCACTAATTTCAGTTCACAAAGATTTAAAATCCTGATCAGTTCTCAGAGAATTATCATTGGGCATGACCCGACAGCTTTCCAACATTTCACATTCGTTAATCGACTTCATATACTTATTAAAAAACAACTATCTCTATCTAGCTCCGGAAGTGGTTGTTTCCAATAATACCGAGTCAATGTCACATAAAAATTATCAGTATTTGTTCATCGATACATTTTTGATAAAACCGTTCAGAGCATTGAATATCCTTAGTTCTATTTCATCACCATCAACAATTCCATTTTCGAATAAGTTTTTGCCAGAGTGTTTTTTTTTAAATTAAGAAAATACCTACTACTCCTTTTCCCGTCTTCAACCCCCTGAGCTTGTACGTATAAAAGCATGTGCTTTTTTACCATAAATACGTCAAGAACTTTCTCTTGCAGCTGATCATGAAGTTTAACATTAGTTTGATAACGTTTGCACTGCATTCAAGGGAATTTTTCCTTTACCAGTTACTTAAATCCTGTTTTTTCAGTAATCTTTTCTTCCTAATTTAATCATGTTTGCCAGTACAATATTTGATCATTTCCATAGCACCTCCCTGTAACGTGTTTTACCAATACTACTTCTTGATCTGATTAGCATAAATACTATCCTTTAAGAGATTTGATTATAATTTTCCAAAAGCCTGGCCTCATGAAGTGTGTGACTATTTTTGTTCTTTTACTATTCTAAGGCAGTTCGTTTTAACAAGCATAATTCTCGGGCTACCACGCGTTTTAGACTTTGTGTATGTATGTGTGTTCAGAAAAGTTTGGTTTAGTTTTGACACCTGTGGAAAGAATGAACAATCATTTAAACAAACAAAAAAAAACTTGGGGTAACTTTACAGGATCCGGTAACCATCGAGTTACAGGGTTTCGGCGGTGACCCTATTATGAGAACAGAAAGGAAGATGGTGGAGCAGAAGAACCGGCTATCCGAAACCAGATCAAAAAAAATGTTGAAATGGACACGCTATCCTAGACCCAGGGCCAGGCAATATTACAAATGGAATTTTACCTCCCATTTGAGCTATTTTATGACTTTTTATTCGTTTTGAGCATGAAATCATACAAAATCACATTCAGATCAATCAATCAGATTCAAATCAATTCCTGCCGATTTTATATTCTACCTGAAACTGAAAAGTCAATTTGATCCCTAGTGGACTGACGAGACATAGGTGAAATTGATACCCTATATTGCAATCTCGAGACATGCCCAGGTCTCGCGTTTTTTGTAACACGGGTGGTTATTTCCCGACCAGAATACCCCGTTACCCCCCCCCCCCGAATGATTAATTTTTGGGTTTCTTCTCTGGACATTCTACAGAGGATCTATATACTGATTTAATGACTATGTCTTGGTTGAGGAATAAACAGTAAACAGTAAAAACATGGCTAATTCCAGGCTTGTCTAGCACAGTCTTAAAGCATTGGGTCCAAACAAAAAATTGTAAATCCACAATATTGGCTCTTTGTTTATTATTTATCCAACAACAGGAAGACTTACACAGAGTCAATGTGTAAATGAAAACTGAAAGTAAATAGGTAAATTCGTGTATCAGCGTGCAAACGTTACCATAGCCTCTTGAAAAGGGTTGTTGCAACGATAAGACAAAACACTTTTCTAATTCCAATTCAAAATTCAAAATAAATTTTATTAGTCATCTTCGTTCAGTCAATACATTGCTAATGATAAATAAAATTGTAGGACCATGATCTCTGCAGCAATTAGATTAACACAACACCTTCCATTGATGTATAATAGGCTGTCAAACCTTCTTTGTATGGCTTGAAATCATAAATTTGCTAATTTTTAGGGCGAACGTGTTAATCATCGGCATTTTAAGTGTCTATAGTTGTGATGTATGTGCAATGTTCATGTACTTATTAGGCATGTAGGTATCATTGAAAACAAATGTATTTACCAACTTTCCAAACAGATGGCTTCATTAGTAAAATGGTAAAATAATAGGGGCTGCAACCATATTCTCCAACTGTATGTTTACAAAATACCTCAGGTATACATTTGGCATTAAAATTCGAAAATTTGCTAATTTTTAGCGAACGTGGAACATCCGGGGGGGCGTACGATTGAGTGAGAACAGTGTGATGAGAAGTGTTGAGAAGAAATGAGAGGATTGTGGTAAGAGTAGAATAAAGAAAGGGAGGTAAATAGTGGACAATGGGGTCGATGGGGTGGACACTTGCGAGCCTTACTTGGATCCTGTTTGTTCTCAGTCTTTTCTTTGATGTCATGTAGAGCAAGGTTCATGTACTTATTAGGCATGTTTAGGTATCAAGGAAATACAATGTAATTTCCA
Organism: Ophioderma brevispina; assembly: GCA_023653785.1. NCBI lineage: Eukaryota > Metazoa > Echinodermata > Ophiuroidea > Amphilepidida > Ophiodermatidae > Ophioderma > Ophioderma brevispina. The sequence continues at coordinate 44,082 of JAMKCH010058481.1, read as the reverse complement.
ACTTTCCAAACAGATGACTTCATTAGTAAAATGGTAAAATAATAGGGGCTGCAACCATATTCCTTCCACCGGTATGTTACAAATACCTCAGGTATATCATTTGCATTAAAGTTAAAGAAAGAACTTGGTATCACACTGTAATACATGCCTTAGATTTTGCTTTTGTAAAAGGGTGATTTAATGTATCAGGGATATAAATAGGATCATTGCAGTTGGGTAGGGTTAAATGACACCTAACGTACACTGTTAAAAATATCAGTAAAATAACGTCGGTTTTGACGGCAGCTTGTCCGTCAACAACAGTTAAAATGATTTTTACAGTTTTTTGCCCGGTTTTCGAGCCCTTTATTACAGTTATTTGCCCGTTTCGAGTCCTCGACCTACAGTCAACAACGTTTTTTAAGACATTTTTGATTGGTATAATTCCATGAATAATTTGTCTTTCCAGTGAGGGATTTTGGTCATATTTTCTGCAGATAAAAAAAGATTTAGCAAAAGGCGCAGTAAACCAACTTCTCTTTGTAAACTGATTGATGACCTTCGTAAGATAACTTCGTTATGAAATAAGGTACATAAGCTGTAATTTTGATATGAACTAACGTGTGTGTATTAGGTCAAATTTGTAGAAAATTGGCGAATTTTGATGATTTGGTTCCTGGAAATATCAATGAACATTAGATACGAATATTTCATTTTTTGGTTAAAATTTCAAAAAAATGTTTCGCAGTTGAAGATGCCAATCAAAAGTTACGGCTAAAATTCGGTTCGTTGTCAAATCGACGGTCCTTTTGGACGCCATCTTGTTTTCTATTTTTTCGCAATCGTTAAAATAATCCAACATCGGTTTTATGATGCCCAAGATGTTCCCCTATTTGAATCTAGTCCCACCAAAATTTTAGAGCAGCGCCGGGCAAAATAATTTCAGTTTCAAGATCGTGCTCCCTAACAAATCATTTGACGAATATCATCAACCATGGCCAGACCAATAGACAAGAAGCTCCATGCAATTCAACTAAACAACGTTGTTCTGGTGTAGGTCAACGTTCAAGCTGAAGATGAAACGATTTGCCGGTTAGTGCTCTTTAGAATATCGTCGCTTGGGCGGGAGGGAAGAACATCATTGTAACTCCAATGGTCAAATGAATCAAAAAAACCACATATGTACAAAGTGGGCCCCATGCTAAAACTTCATAGGTGCATTTTGGTCACATCGGATTCTACTTTTGAATTCAAGCCAAATATGATTGTAAATGTTATGGCAGTTTATTTCAGAATTGGAAATAAATACTTATCTAGATAATATTTTAGAAAGGAAACCTTCTGGGTTGGAAGGAATTACAGCAATTATCAGTTTATTCAGTTTTTGATGTCTTCCGAAAATGTTACATATGAGGTTTTGTCATGTGACCATTTTTACAACATGTGAGGTTTTGCTCCGAAAGGTCAAATGACATATGAGGTTTTCCCGCCGAGCGACGATTTATTTCTAGTTTCTTATTTTACAGCATTCTTGTCTGATTGCTTAGGATAGCCTGATGTTGATATTACTCAACCATTGCTGTGCAGAGATAAGCATTTGCCGTATACGAATTTGAATTATTAGAATTGTTGTGCTCTATCCGTTTTCAGTGAAATTTTAGGTTTGAAGAACATAGATATAGCTACACTCAATCCCGTCATTTGAAAATCCTGGTGATGAAACCATTCTTTACCCTTGATTTGGCCTAACCATAACCCAAATCTCGATGGAGGCTTACAAGTTCATCCTAATTCATTGGCCGCAATATAAGGCATAAGCAGGTTACATATCACGTCTGGCAGGGAAATGGCGGACGATGTGGTGTTTCTGCTAAAACTACTCATTGACTCATGTAGAAAAAATCATCTCAATGCAACTGGAATTGTGCTTCGATTAGGAAATATTGAAACGATAACATCAGCGACACATTTATAATAAAATATACATAAGATACGACCTTCCTTTTTGCGTTCCAGCCCTGCGTTGCAATGGGGAATGAATCAATTGGTGCTCGCATACGTCGAATAGATCCCGGTGATATACCATTATTTAAGTGGAAACAACACGGTGTAGGCCGAGTTTTTCAGTGCATATAGATCACTTAATACTTCTAACGATGGCTGCTAACACAGGCCACTCTCCCTTACAGAATAGTCTCCAAAGAGTCATTAACATCCTTAATGCCTAAATTATACTTAGTTAACGTCAAAAATTGGCAGATACATGTCCTTGTATTGCCAATAATTAAAAATCATACAAAAACATTGGTCATTACAACGCGAATCAAAAATCTTGTGCAAGGGATTGCACGATGACCTTAACCTGTAAAATCACTGAATATAGATTTGTTGTGTTTTAATAAGCAAATCTAATATACTCCAAGTGTTGAAAAAATGAAAAGAAAATCGACTGAAAAAATTAAGCCAGATTGAAAATTTGTCTAAGGCACTCTTTTATCCCATTCCAATGGGATTGATACAGTTAGGAAGATGTTTTGCTTTAATGTACGATATAGGGTATTTTTTATAGCATTATGAAAGTAATTATGACACGCGTGTTACTTGTTTAATTTTTCTATGAATAGCCATAATCTCCTGTCTGATCCTCAAAAGGAATTAATAAATATTCACTAAAATTTCACCCAATTAAGCCTGATGTGTAAGTATGAAAAAAGGGTTTTCAACACTTACTGTAATTCAGGTATATAGATACCAAGCTATACCAGTAAGGGACTAAACTCTTAGAGCTTCTTAGCAATATCCTTACAAAGGGAAGATTCTTTGTTTTCTGCTCCGCAAAGGTGAAGGGCTCTTTGGATTTGTCATACATTTGGCTCAGTGGATAAATAGATCCTTGATTAATCCGCATAGTTGAAATATTCAAGAAAAAATGTTAAACATTTATTAAGTTGACAGAGGCATCATGCTATTGTACATTCTCCCAAACACAAGTTTTAATGTGTGTAAATCCCATAGGAATGGGGGAAAAATGGGGTGCGTTGCTGCGCTTACAAACCCCGCCATATCTAGCGATTTTTGCGTCCGATTTTTTTTTCATTTTTCACACATGAACGTATATTAGAGGCAGTTTATAAAAGCAAAAAAAATCTATTGATATAGTTTATTGGCATTGAGGTCAAGATCATCTGTAATCATTGCAATTTTTTTTATTCACGTAGAATTAGATAGAATTCTGTAAATCAAATGTTGCAAAAGTTTTTAGAAGTAAATTTCAAGTCAAAGATGTTATCAATATCAACTGCGAACTTTGTCGTTAATGCGTTAATGCGTTTCCCCGTCTCGGTGTGTAGTCAATTTCCTGTTTTGGATTCACGCACTTTATGTTCACTTTGTATTGGTATTGGGTCAGTTAAATTGGTCCATGATGGCTGTATCCCTGGGTTTGTTTCGCTTCCAGGTTAACCTCGTCCATGGGATTCTGGTTATAAAATGTAATGAGTTTTATGACCGTGGGTCCCCAAAAAATAGCAAACTTTTTGTCAGCCGCAATAAGTTGTGAACCAAAACACGTGCTTACTTGTTCTTTATTGTAATGAAAGGCTAGCATGTTAGGATAACGTCCTGAAAAAAAAATCATGTGATAGGTTAATAGTTTATTAAGTATGTTCCCAACAATCAAGTAACCCGCAGGACCCATTGTACAAAAATGAGGAAGCTGGTAACCACAAGACTGGCAAATGAAGAAAGAATTGCAAATGCAATATTGAGGGGGGGGGGTTTGGCAAATCAACATTACTTGTTCAAATTTCTTTCAGAACCAACACTGGGGTAACATAAATAAATGCCTCACAACCTAATGTTTATTATTTAGATTGATAATGATAAAACATTATTTATTGGTGATAAAATACGTTCAAGACGATATAAAACGATATGATTAAGTTTCATAGACAAACTCCACTTACATAATGTAAATTCGTTTGGCTGCAACTGCTTGTATGAAAACACTGTACATCTCGACTTTATGAAATAAAATATATGTTTCAACACAAAACTCAAAAAACAATATCAAGGGTATTCATTATTGTCATAAATTCTGGGTTAAGGTAAATTTTGTATGCGTCGCCCAAAATGATGATGGAATGATTAGCTCTAATTCCGTGCTGGCGAATTTGACAATACGAAGAGTTTGTTGATCTGCATTCTCATTCATCTTTACATCTAATTCCATCGATAGGTTGTCATCTTGCAGTTTGTTCGCTGTTTTATCAATGGAAAATTCATATGTTACTATCTGTTGTAGTAGCTGTCTTAAAAAAAAGAAAAATGGTTGGTATAGTGGGACTCTTAAGATTATATTGGTGGTTCTGGGAGCAACACGTACAGTGCCGTACTTGTAGTTAATAGTGCGCATCAATTTGGTTATAAATGGGTCCTGCAGGTTACTGATTTCTGGGTCATATCTTTAAAAAATATTGACTCTATCTTATGAACTTGTCAGGACATTTAGCTAACAGTCCCATCTAACATTACAAGACAGGCATAGAAGTAGAATAAGTAGGTCACATGATTTGCTCAACAATTTATGTTAGCCTGTAACCAAGTGTTGCGGTTTTTTTTGTGGGACCACGGTTAGATTTACCGCATCTTGAATATTTAAAGGGGCCATGGTCCGATAGCTAATGCCTATCCCCCCAGGAAACCCCGATGGTACCGGAGGAAGTGATTAAAATTTAGGTATCCAAGGAAAAAGCTGTACTATATGTCTTACATACCCTGTGAAATGTTTTGTTGGCTGTTATGAACGATAATGGTAACCCTGTGTACCCATATTATTTAACACGTACTCTATCATTGTCTATGACAAAATCAGGTTTTAAACTCACATCAAAACGGGTTTGGAAATATCGCGCGAAACTTTATTACAGATGGAGGGTTGGAGTGAAATCCATTCTATCAAGGTGATCATTTATGGCTTAATGGGGGTCATCCCCTTTAACAGCAGTCACAGTGGCTATACATGTAGTGGTTAGTCAGAGATCACTCATGATAGCGAGGTGGCGGAAATCATAAACGTTTACGCGAACGCTTTTGCGAACGCATGTATATGTAAATCTGTCAACAGGAGATTTGAATAGACAGGCGATTGGAGTTTTGAGTAGGTGTTCGCGTTAGATGTTTATGGCTCCTCTCAACAACGCTATTGGTAATCCTCAAACAGGCATTGTGGATACACAGCACCTCGTCTCCAATACCTAATTGAAAGTTAAAACATTTATATCGTTGAATCCTGGGTTACTACAACCAAACCAATTTGAATGTTTATATAGATTAAACTAAGAATAATAGCAAGAAAAAAAGATATGCATACGTAATGATAAACATTCTATTTTGATTGGTTATGATATCATTGCTATATCATGTAATGAGCAGATCAGAAATAATTTAGGAAAACTGATAGTCCTTAGTGTGTAGTACATGTATATACTTCTTAAACCGTCGAAGAAATAAAGTAAATAATGGATACGATGCCGGCCTTCTATTGCGCCTTATTACAAAACGCCCTTATACAATGTTAGGCGCAAGTCTAAATTAGCGCGTGATTAAGACACAGTTGCTGATGTACGAACAAAACAAATCTCTTACACTGATGATATACACAAAATAATGGTTTGTAAAGTCGACAAAAATCAGGCATTCCTTGTGAGGACTCGTGTGGGCGTTTATTGGTTGATTTGTGCTTCTAGGTTTACAGAGTTAGTATATATGTCTTGTCTTTATTCGGACAGTGATTTCCTGTATGGCAATGTGGTCGAACATTATAATATCTAATGGAATGTAAACCAAATGAAGGTGCTGCGATCGCGAAATCCCTACCTGCGATTCATGAAATTGCACTTCAAATTCAGTACCACTCTAAGTGGAAAGAGTGAATTTCGTTCCAAGTAGTACATAAGGGACACTGCACACAGTGGTTTGGAAAAAATACTTGATAACAATATCCATTCTTTCGGAGTGAGCATTTCAATTCACGCTCATTTTAGAGTGAAATTTACCATCCAATGTACATCCATTCAACATTTTTCTAGGTAGAATATGGTTTATCTCGAAAGCAATCAACTCTACTTGTCCGTAAAACAGGAAAAATTGTAATCTCCATTATCTCAAAGGTCGCCCGTTTCATTGCCTAACAATTTTTATTTGCTCGTATTTGCCATGTTTGCAGGTTGATTCACCTTCAATGAGATTTGTTTTTAAGAACCAGATTTTGTAAAAACCAACTTGTTTCAAATAGATCGAAGATTTTTCAATTTAATAACGTTAAAAGTGTGTAAGAAAAAATAACGTGCAAATAAATACCGAAGCTATGGCACTAAGCAAATGCTAGATTGGTGTTGTGCATAGACAAGATTTATTGTTTGCTAATGGAGCTGAACCGAAATGCAGTGTGTAAAACCAAGTAGCGACTTATGTTTACTAATACACTGAGTAGCCGTTTGTTGATTTTAGTGGTGTATTGGAAGTTTGATTATCCTATAAACAAATTTCTTAAAATTATTGCGAATTTTGAAAGGCTTATATAAAAGTTAATGAATGATAAATGAATACGACCTGTGTCATTAATATTTAAAGACTTAGCTGGAAGAAGAACAACTTATTTTGAGGTATTCTAAAGCGAGTGGACATTTTTCCTGTTAACCAGAGCGAAATTTTGGGGGCTGTAGGGAACTGTTGTGTGCCCCTCGCATACAACGAGAGGGTGACATACATAAACATTAATAAATATATGTGAGAAAGGCCGAGATGTTGGTCCTGATACGCCTCCTCCGAACCCTCCCCTGTAACGCAATCTTAGAGGGTGCGCATGACGCCCCCAAATATTGCCATATCCATGGGTGATTTGCCAGCCATGAATCTCTATTCGATATATAATTGGATTTGTTCAAACAGCATTCAAACAGGGTGTCTACCAGACGGTGATCATAAGGAGGCCGGAAAAAACTCACTTCACAAGAGGCTTGTGATTATCGAAGGTAAGCAAAGGAGGGCCCTCTTTCGCGCGAGGCTCGTATCTTCACTGGTTTAAAGGCACTTCCAGTGATTTACTCGAAAGATTCAAAATATTTGAAATTCGCAGAAATAGCTTATTAATTGAGGGACAAGTCGGTAGACTCCTCATTTTTTTTACAAACTGAAAACTTAACAGAAAAGGAAGAAAACAGCAGTGCTCACAAAGATGAATTTCCATTCAATTACGTGTTGTAGTAAGTGTTCGTGCGGACAGTAATGACTGACTTAAAATGTATCATTTTGTGGTCCTTATTAGGTTGCCTTCAGTCTTAGCATCGTAGGGTAGTTAGTGATACCTCTAGCTGGTTTTCGATTTTTTGATTAGCAAATCAATGATAGTGCCTTTAATGGTGTTATTTATGATCATAATTATGAAGTTTACAAATTGAATAGTACTATAGACATTATGGAGTGTTGTTTATGGAGAGGCGTCATGGAAGCAGGGACTGTAGTGTAAAAGGTTTGCGCTTCGAGATAAAATTGTGAATTTTGCCACAAGTACTTTAGGCATTGATAATCCATGAAATTGATGGAAGCACGTTCCAACCCCTAATGGGGGGACCCCAGCTTGGATTGCAAGGTTATACAGGGGTCAAAAATGCAAAATATTCTGAATGTGTTAAAAAGCACACCATGGGGTTTGTCTGGTCACCCAAGGATTCCAAAAAGGTATAGTTTACACATCTATGGCTTATAGTTCGGAGTTTGGGGCAAAACTGTAAAAAATGGTGTGAAAAAGTCAATTTTGGTGTGTACATGATAAAAGTTTAAAAGTGCTTTGATTCAGTTAATATGTGGTGCCAAATTGTTTCCCTAGCTTAAAGGTGAAATAAGGAAAGTTTGCCTCATCTGCTATGCTAGTTTTCACGTATCCAACAAAAGAGTTCACGAGTCAATTAGAATCCAATAGATGCCATAGCATGTGACTGTATTCGCAATTTGGTTAATAACCAGAAAGTAAGATAGTCACTGAACTATCCATCTTCCTTCTATTAGCCTAAGCCACAATTTGAATCCACATGTGACAAAAATGTTTTTTTATTTATGTATTAAAATGTTTGCATGTTAACCAAACCAAAATTAATTTTTTTACCATTTTTACAGTTTTTACCCCATAATCCAAACTATAAGTCACAGGTAGTATACACTATACCTTTTGGAATCCTTGTAACCAGCAGAAATCATGGTGTGTTTCAACACAACGAAACATTTTAAACATTGACCACCTGTGTAACCTTGAAATCCAGCTGGGGGGCCCATGAAAAGGGTTCCTGTGGCAAGTGCTTCCATCATTTTTTGATTATCAATGTTAGAAAAGTACTTGGGTACCAAAATTCCAATTTTCCGGGATTTGCACACACATAAGACCTGTTCACTACAGTCACCCAGATGTCAATATTCATGGAAATGGATGGTAGTGGGAGTGCTAGTACAGAATAAAAGGGAGAGTGATAATCGTGGCATATCTGCCTTTAACTTTCTATGACGTTCCCCTCATTTGTGTTAAAAAGACGACTGGTAGAGCCTATTTGGAAAATCAAATTTACTAATAATATAGATTGGGGTTAGTTAAAATATCGCCGAATATGTCCAAAGATACACACAATTCATCAATCATGAAATAAAGAGGCCAGCTTTGTTTTTTTAACAAGCTATTTGCCTTTCATCCCAACTCCACTCTTAATTTCAAATGTGTAGGGGACGTGACATGTATATTATCGGTTACCACTAACGAATATAGTAATAGGAAACTGAGTTTCATCTGCATAACATGATGAAATATGATAATGTTTAGTGATATTACTATACTTCGACGAAACTTCAAGATTGTGTTCGAAGAGATTTAGGCAAACTCTCTAAAACGAACTTTATAAAAATACAGACTAAAATCCGGAGCAACCTATTGATGATAACTCTAAGTAATAATGGCATTTTTCGAAAACGCGTATGTTGGTATTACTGGTGTAATGTCACGGCTCGGGAATGGCACTAATTAAAAACGATGGGCACTTGAGTCATAGCCGGTTGAAATTCGCGTCGTCATTTCATAACATACACACCTCACCCGTCAAAATCAATGCCTGACTGAAGATATTGTGTTACGAACCGGCGCCTTAAGCTTTCTACATTAACTGATCGTAGTGACGTAAAGGTGGCGGCTGCTACCAATATTGTGCTTCCGGAAAGAGAAAAAAAAGGCGGGAAGTTCGCATTACAGTCTGTTCAGAAGGGTAAAAAATTGGGTTGATTTTGATGGTAACTTCATTCTTTTGATTTTCTAATCTAACCTAAATGTTTTTCCCCTTGGATTTTTTTGGGCATATTATGTCGAACAGAAGCACAAGCCAATCTCATTAAAGGTCAGGCATATACATACACTTTTACAAAATAAACTTGTAAGAAAAACAGGGTTTTGATGGCAGCTTGGGAACTCACAACGTGCAGCAGAGAACGTAAAATAACTGGAGCCGTAAAATACAAACCCACTGCAGGAAACGTAAATAACGGCGTGAAATTCTCAGCTTCAAACTTATTGTTGTTTTTTGACTTGTTTAAACAATATACAATTAAAACATTATTACAATCTTCTGACCACATTTTCAGTGTGAGCTATGACTTCATACAAACGTTGTATTTACGCACCACATGGTTGTAAAAAAGTTATATTCAGGCAAAAACAAGTTTAGAAAAAATGTTAAACGCAGGGAAAAAACGTGAAGAAGGCAGTATAAGAACTTTGTTTTAATTTGTAGTAGGGGACATATATTCTAATGTCAAGCAAATTACTTAAATTCATCACATGATGCAAGCTTAGATACATGTGTACCTTGCACAGATTCGAAACCCCCCAAGGCCTAGGATACAAGTCCTAACTGATCCACTACACTAATGACTTTACAGATATCAGATGCTGAAATGTAAATATACGCAAGGTGTACTAATTTTTCCATTCAATCAATACTTAGAATACAAAAAGCAGAGGAATAAGTTCTACAAGAGTTTTTTAAAACTATTTTAAAAATAAAAGGAATAAGATTTTGCATTTTTTTTAATGCGTACATACGATGTTTTTTTAACCAATTAAAGGTTAAGCAATGTTCATAGTTTATATTCTTACATTAAAAACAAGTAAGTTACAAAAGAAAGTAATAAACTAATACGAAAATTATAAAACGGTCAGGTATAAGTACGATCCTTTTTCAAAATGTGTAGTATATTCTAACCACTGTTATTTACACTTTTTCTGCTTCCAAATTGTATTTTAGTTATGATATAAGAATAAGCATAAAAGATTATTGATAATCAGGGGTTTACCGTAATTTAAAAGGTATAATCTGGGAAAATTAGGAAACATTTGTAAACAGTGTACTTTTACCACTGTTTCCGTCAAATTTTCAACACACAAACATTCACACAGTGGATACAACGACCGGCTCATGATCTAAATATCGTTGTTCGAGTCCTGCTGCGGCCAAAGTGGTGTGCACTGAGCAAGGCAATTTACTTCGTTGGTTCTCCCTCCACCCAGGAGTGAAATGCGGAGCTGTTAGGTGGAATATCACAATCTAAGTGATGATGATAGGTGTGCGCTAGTTGGACTGGCAGAAAAACCTTAATGAAGCGACATGATTCTGACGATTTCTGATGGAAGCGTAATGATAACTGGCACGGCGCTTGATCCTAGGTAAAAAAGCGGCAATAAATCCCGCTATTATATTATCATTATTATATTATTATTATCTAACAGGACGTAATGGTTTTAAGACACATGTTGTAATAACAATTGAAAGCCAAACCTAGATAAACACAGAGTTTTGTATTGAATTACTTTGTAAGTTACGACCTTTGCAAGCCAAAGGTCGTGGGGAAAGTCAACCTATTTTTGGTCAAATGGTAGTATGTCGTCAGTAACTTAATATAAGATATAAAGGTTTTGCTTATATGGGGGACTGTGAAACATTGATTGAAAGCCATAGGGACATATAATATGGGGTCGTAGGAGTTAAGTGGAATTATAGTGTTAAATAAATCATCCGCACATGAATATTGATAATTTCTCTCAATCTCAGATTCCAGCCCGAACTTAGGAATTGGTTCTCTTCGCTTTACAACGGGGGTACATACTCCGCAGGGTATATCTTAAAACTTACCTTAATTCGTCACTCTCAATTATTGCACTTATGGCAAATTATTATAGTTTTAATTCATTTGATGCATCAAGTGTACTTCTTATTTTTGTTGGAACTAACAAAAAATAATAAAATTAAAAAACCGTTTTAAAAAAAAAAAAAAAAAAACTCTTTAAAATAAGTAGAGTGTCCCAAAACCGACCAAGGTAGACGGCTGAGTTTTATATAGAGCCAGCAGAATTCACACCAATATCCTTTGTTCATCGAAACATCATTCATTTATCTGATGATTATGTTGAAAGACAATTTTTACATTTCGAATACTTAAGTAGTTTCAAAAAAGGTCGCCAAAGCCTTATGTACCTTTCAGGATGCAGTTGCTTGCCATAGACTTAGCATTGGTATGATTCTGATAATGGTTAAGAACTGGATATCATGATCTATTTGATCTAGTGATTCATATTGCTTGTAAGACTTCGCCGGCGAATAGGTACAGCGATATATACACTCTAAAACCGTTGATTAAAATTTTACTCAATGTTGATAAAAAGGGACACAACTTTTTCTGTTGAGTAAAAGCTTAGTCACGGTTAAGAAAACTCTTACGCAAAGTAGAGTATGGTTCACCTTACAGGGAGTAAGGATTACTTGACTTTGACTAAGATTTTACTCAACAAAAAGAGTTGTTCCCTTTTTATTTACCAGTGCGTAAAATATTTTAGAGTGTGGGGATCGTTTTTATTTTTTCCGTATCTTACCCTCATATCATAATCATTTCATAGCATGTCATATTTTTTCTACACCAAGCAAAATAATACAATTAATTTACAAGCATAGCACCGTGTGTCCAATAAGTTTTGAACAAAAGCACGGGACTACTTATTTTTTGTTGTAGACAAGATATGGACTGTTAGCTAATGTCCCTGAAAAGTTCATTAGAGTCAATATTTGTAAGGTATTATGACACCGGAAATCAAGTAACCTGCAGGACCCATTTAACCAAATTGAGGCGCTATTAACTACAAATACGGCACTAAATACGTTTTGCGCCCAGAACCACCAATATGAATCTCTAAGTCCAACCACCATTTTCCTTTTTTTTAAAGACAGCTACTGCAACAGATATTAAAATATGAATGTTTCCATTGGTAATGACAGCTAATAAAACATGCATTTAACACACTTAAAAGATGGAATTAGGAATGTATGATCAACAAAACGCTCGTATTGTCCAGAATTAGACGCTTGGATTAGAGCTAAACTCAATCAATCATCATTGTGACGGCACACAAAGAGTTATCTAACCCCAAATTTAATGGATTAATGAATATACTTGATATTGTTATTGAGTTACGTGTTGAAAACTGTTTTACTTTCATAAAATTGAGGATGTAACATTATTTTCAGTAACAAGCAAGTTGCAGCCCAACACATTTATCATTTTCTGTAATGCGGTTTGTCTATGACTTAGTCATAGTTTTATATCGTCTTGAAACGTATTTTATCACCACTAAATTAATGTTTTAAAGTCATTATCAGTTATATATTAGGTAACTGCAGTCATTTGACCCCAGTAGAAGTTGTTCTGCAGAAATTTGGGCAAGTACATGTTGATTGCAATCATATTGTATAATTTGCTATTCTGTTCTTCATTGCCAGGTCTTACATAATACATACATACATACATACATACATACATACTACATACATACATACAACATACATACATACATACATACATACATACATACATACATAAATACATACATACATACATACTACATACATACATACATACATACATACATACATACATACATACATACATACAACATACATACATACATAACATACATACATAGGATTTTTATACCGCGCCATTTCAATAAATATCACGGCGCCTACATCAACGACAGCAAAAAAGTAAAGTTAACAACAGCAGAAAAAACAACAAAAGCAACAATCACTTGGGAAAAGATGAGTTTTAAGCTCTCTTGAAAACTGACAACGAATTGGCTGTGCGAATTGAGATGGGTAAATTATTCCAGAGTTTGGGGGCTGTAAGAGAAAAACTTTTATCTGTAGCAGATTGGAGTGTCATTATATCATATTTTGGCACAGCAAGGCGAGTATTATCTAATGCTGAACGGAGTCCTGTACGAGCGTGTGTGTACAATGTGAGGCAAGAGGTGAGATATGATGGTGCATGTCCATTTAAGCATTTAAATACATATAGCAATGTATTGAAATAAATGCGTTCTTTCACAGGTAGCTAGTGAAGTTTATTAAGGAAATGTTTGCATGGTCGTGTTTTGAAGCACCACAAATAATTTTGGCAGCCCAGTTTTGAAGACGTTGTAATCTGTTGTTACCAGCTCCTCATTTTTGTAAATGGGTCTGCGGGTTACTTGATTGTTGGGGTCATATCTTAAAAATTTGACTCTATCACAGGATTTATTTCCGGGACGTTAGCTAACCGGCTATCTTACATCACAATAAAGAACAAGTATATATCATGTGTTTTTGTTCAAAACTTATTGCGGCGGACACCAAGTGTTGCGTTGTTTTTTTTGGACACACAGTATAATAACAGAAAATATATACCAAAATATTAATATTGACATGGAGGAGTCAACCAACCGCCAAAAATTACATAATATTATATTTACAGAAATGAACTTATTGTTGATATTGCAAAATCATTTACAATTTCAAATTATACTTAAAAACAGTTCAGAGTTTTTGCTGTTTATGGTCAAATGATTCCAAAATACTGTTCTTGCAATGTGGGGCTGAATGGGCCCTGTTTTAAAAATCACAATAGTATTCCATATATATTCTTTATTGGGTGGATAGTACCATACTACAGAAAAAAAATGTCCACTCCATTTGCCAATTAGAAAAAAATAAAATCTGGCACTCAATTCCCACCCATCTTCAGTTTAGGCTGATCTAAGCCGAAGGAAGAATTTAAATTTCAGTGTAACGGTCAATCCAGAACAAAGACTTGGTAAATATTGGAATTACAATAGCAGATCAGGCATTTGAAATCTGGCGGGATTGTTATGCAATATTAAGAGAAAAAATGAAACGACCAAAAGTGTAGTACAGCGTTCACCCAGGACTTTTATGTGCGTAGTAAAACGTGGGCACATGTAACCTCGAACAAAAGGCCATACCGTATGTTGTGGACATCACTTACTGTATAAGTAAGAGTTTATAATGATACGGAAGCAATGGGAAAGAAGCAGCTGTAAAGAGTGATGTGAGACCAATATTGTATAATCATTGATCATAAAAAAAAACGGATCATAATGTCATATCATCCCATTTGGGGTATTACATGATACGCGTCGGGTTGACATATTCGATGTTTGCTTACGAGTGCAATAGCAATGCGAAAGACCACATTCAGCCTCTACCTTATAGATTAGATAGAAGTTGCTTGTTCCGTGGTAGAAATAGAGAGATGACAATACAAGCATTTGTAAAAGTAACAGTAAATCGTGAATAAAATCATATTTTGCAGTCCTTCCAAGCTTTGCAATTCACCTAAATATAACCTGAATATCTCTTGCTAAAGAAAGTTTGCGCGATTCCAACTTGCCAATATTATTGGAGTGATACGTTTTGCTTCAGCTGAATTTCAAGGCTTTGATATTTGAAACACAGAATGCTCTGGAGGATTTTCAAACACATTCCGTGAGTATGAGATATTCAAGTATTATATATTATCATTTAACAGCAAAATGATTACATTGCATAACATATAATAATTTGAAATTGTAATGTACAATTTAATTTGTAAATACGCATTAAATAGTAAACATCTGCAATCGTCACCTCGTCTTCTACTAAAATTAGCAATTTTCCAAGTTATATGTAATATTTTTCATATTGAAATGCATTCCAGGGAAATATAGAGAGTTGAGTACACTGGCTTTTTAATTTACCTGTCTGCGCCGAAGAGAGATTAACTTTCACCTGATGGCTTAATTTTGTAGTAAATTGAATGTGGGAAATAGCCTTTATAAGAAATTGAAAATGCAAGGGTATTACTTTGAAAGATGGAGAAAAAAATCTACCATGTCCACATGCGTTGCTTTATTTTAAATTCGGTAGTTTTCTACAGACAACATACTAAGCTTGACAGTTCATTTCCCTCAAGTGCCATTATTTCACCCAACGGAAATGCACTTTTCTTCATGTTTAAGCGTTAGCCCATCCAAAGGCAATTACAGCCCGGTACTGAATCAGTTATGTTCACTTTCGAGTTCCAGCCATGTTTACTACATTGTGCTGTATACATGTTTACATTTGTGGAACAGGTGAATGTTGTAAACGCACCTGTTTTAAGAATATTGACAATGTGTCAACGTATTTGAGGCATGTGGTTCAAGTCCGTAGATCAATTGTAATTTACGGAAAGAGGGTGAATTCAAACACTTGTTTGAAAACGGACATGCAATAAAACGCTCCTGCATACAAAAGTTCAATCCAATCGTAACATATGGATTCAAATGTATTAAAAGTAAGACACAAAACGTTTCGTAGCTTCACATCCAGAATCAGCGTAAATATTAGTAAGCACAGAAATATTGGAATGCACAAAAGTTGAATATTTTATCAGAGATGAAATAAATAAAAAATATTGCAAAATTTAAGGCACAAAATCGAATCCATAATTTCAAAATAAATCTTTAATAATCTTTTTCGACAGCAGGAGTTCGTTTGAGTGGACCTTAATAAACTATAATGTCTGTGGTAGATGCGCCACCCGACTTCTTTCATCGCTACGTAAAGCCGTTCTATATATATGTGTGTTCTGAGTGATCCACAGTAGGATATAAAGGTTTATCACATGTTTTTGACCGGTTGATGTACCAATTTAAGTTAAACGCAAGGAAAATGTAATGGAAGAATGAATATCTCCAATTTCAAAATCATGAACGAGTATTTAAAAAAAAAGTTTGGCTTAGCAATATAACCTGGAGAGGACGAACCCGTATGATCTAAAATACTTGAACTGATTTTGTGAATTCAACATGAACAAAATATCGAAACCAACTACAATCATATGTTTTTCTGTAAGCTGAAGATCATGGGTCCATAAATGTACCTGTAACGGTTGTGAAAAAATAATGTCTAGATCTGAATAACAAACATATAAGGAAATTCTCGGACTAAAATTATTCCCATTGATAATTAAGATGTGTGAAAAGGTCTCAGACTGAAGTATTTTCTTTCATGCAACTTTAACAATTTTAGCACGTTTTAAATTTAATTTATTTATGCCTCGTGTCTAACCTATTTGCCCAAATGATATTAGAATCCAAGGTCAATTGCCCTTGACTTCATTTTAATCTTTACTGAAATGACCTTGCGGTCATTAACGAAGAGATCGGCTTTTGCAGCAATATTGCCTTGTCACAACTGATACTGATTTCAGTGTATAATAATAATGCTTTACGACTTAGGACGATGCAGCAACTGCATCATAGGTTAGAATATCATCAATATGGTGTAGCAAGGTGTTAAATGAAGAGCAAAACCAAGACAACAAAATGTATATTGTGAAAACTTTCAAAATTATCGCATTTTGGCACAATACTAATCGAAAAACATGCAAAGATACTTTTGTGCCAACTGTACTTTGAGCCATGCTAGCGTTTGCAGTCGAGCAGATATCAAAAATGTTTATTTTTCAAATATTTTTAAAATATGCATATTTATAAAAAAAAATATTTGAAATAACGAAAAATACATTCACATGTTCAAAGATCTATTACTAGTCGTAGATTAAAGGTGCTTGTTCCGATTTATGTGTATTGTGTTCTCTATTTGATATGAGAGCCTGGCACTTGCACATACACCCCGTCAAGTACCGCAGGAAACAACCTTGCGGTTTTGATGGTAGACGCCTTAATAATGCATGTTGCAAAGACCTATTCAATACTGTGCTAATATTGATGGTTAACCACTAAAACGGCGGGTTTTTGTTTATATCTTGGGAATGAAATGGATTTGAGGGCTCAAATTTCAGGACGACAATGAGAAAAATACGGCCTTTCATCTGATATCAAAATCGATACCCCTTCCGGGTAAATCGGGAGTCTCAAAGATGATCGGAACACGCACCTTTAAGGGTGTTTGAGATGACCGCAGGCATTTGGGAATCCATCTAAAACCACTTACCAACGTGTAATAATCTTCTCATAATTTACCAGGGTGAACATGTTTAGGGAAAATGTATGACGCAGGAGAGATCGCGGTTCTCATTTCGACGGTTATATGATCGCAATCCTGATCTCAGTTTGTCTAACTAATATAACTCCCACATATTACTTCCCGCGCAATCCCGTCCAAAACAAGAAAAGAAATGGAGAGGAGAATGGATGGTATAAAAAGAAATATATGTATGCACCTTCACTCAAAAATAAACAAAAAGGTGGAAAAGAAACTCGACCTATGGCTCATACAACCCATACATAAGCCAAAATGAAAATAGCATTGGTCTTTTCTTGTCACAGAACCCACAGGTCGGTGGACGGAAATTGCATCAGTAGTGATTGTAGTAAACGGGATTCTGTGATAAGTTTGAACTTATTTCATTTGAGGAATGCATGAAGCACAGATCGGTGGGAGGCAACATATTAGTAGAACCATTCCCCACGATAGTTTATTCTGTCTCTTGCTGTATCTATATAGTAAGGACAGCGACAGTTACTATACCTTGTTCGGTCTCGAGTTGACAGTGACATCACTGGGATTTTTTCAGGTTACGCAGCCATTAATTTAACACTTAAGTGTATAAGGTCTTGTGCATTGCAGTTTGTGTATAGGGGGGGGGGGTCCACATGGTCCAAAAGCCGAAATGAAAAAACACTTTCCCGAAGGACTTTTTTCCATAAAATTTGGCTTATAAGAGGGGAAAGTAAATACATTTACAGTGCTGAAATAAAAATTTTAAAAAGTTACTCCAGTACGATTTAAGGAGCAAAACAAATTTTGAATAGCGCCACCAAAATGCTTAATTATGCTAATTAGCATAGTAACGTCATGGCCAATTTGATTTTTTTTTCAACAAAATATGCGCTACTGATACTTAGGCAATTACATAAAATTTTGGGCAAAAGTAATTTACCGTTAAAAAATTGCGTACGAAAAACAAAATGTTGGGTACACATGGACCCCCTCCCCTTATACTCTACAATATTTTTAATGTGTTTAGAAGGTTTGGAAGCTTGTGCATTCTGTGGGGCTAATTTTAACCACAAAGTCCACTTTTGAATATGTTGGCAAAGTTCAACGTATTAACGCTCCTCTGACGTCACAATGTTCGACGCCCTCCTAAAATTTAGCGAAATCAGTTTTGTGTACAAAAGTATGTTGGAAAATTTAAAATTTAGCTAAAAATAACACAAACGACCCATCTTTACCGGATTTTGGTCAAAATAAGAAGTAAAACTACAATTTAGCTTTTTGACATTTAGGGGATTTAGGGGTATACAGCAATAACTTCATGTGAATAAAATAATGTGTATAATTTCTGGAATATACATATAACAAATACCCTTTGAACACACTCTTTGCATAGTATACCTTATGGTGATTTGAGGATGGTGCAAGCGTAAACGTAGAGAAAACATGAAACCTATAACGACAACATTAGAACCGCACCAAATGAGGGATCAAATTTGAAACCTTTGTGGGGATCGGAGACAAGATGCAGTCCAAAAGTCCATATTTTCCAAACCCTATCAAAGTATTTCTGAATATTCCTAAAGTAAATGGAAAGATACATAGAATTTTAAGAGCAACAGACACTTTAAGCAATGATATCACTCAAATGAACTCCTGAATGCACATGAAACATCAAAAGTAGTAACACTCAAGCTTGTCAAAGGGATCGCCTTCGCCACTTGGGAAAGGTGAATGTTCTGTCTACAGAATATAGGAAGTCAGGAACATGTTCTTTTATTGACTAAGCTTAGTCGGATCGGGTGTTGTATATTGGAGAAATTGCTTACCTATAAAGCTGTATCACGTAGCAACTATGTCACCGTATACTAATTGAATGTTATCAGAGTTGGTAGAAACACCTATAACTTATACTTAATGGGGGAATTTGACAACCCGTGTGAAACTGCTGGAAAAAATATAGCTATTAAACTATACCTAATGCTTTTTTATTTAAATAAAGTGGCAAATTAGAAATTAGAAGGATATGAGATTAAAGGGGCAACGAGAGATTTCACATATTAGGTGTCCCTAAGAAAATCGAAAGTACTAATTTTTGCCCTAATGTAAAATTTTCCATCAAAAATATCCCCATCTGAAAGGATTAAGCTGAGAAATGTTTCTTTGGTACAATTGTGAAATTTCTAATTTCGTATAGAAGCAAATACGAATTCAGCCTATTTTTATATTGAAATATAAGCAAATCAAAATCACCTTTTTTCTCTGATTTAAGACATTTCTGTAGCAAAATACATGGTAAGAAATCTATTGAGTGTCTAATCTATATTAAAATTTTCTATTATGACACAATATTTGGGTGCTTCAAAATCTCTCGTTGCACCTTTAATTTGTAAGGTTGCAGAGGGATATTCTTTACAAATGGGATTTATAATGGCTGATCCAGAATACATATCTTAGCATAAAGAATGTCATGAAGTAAAGAGAGAGAGAGAGAGAGACAGAGACAGAGATGTGTGAGAGAGAGACACACACACAGACAGACAGACAGATACAGAGAGACAGAGAGGGATGGAGACAGAGACAGAAAGACAGGGAGAGAGATAGGTGGACGGATGGGGGCACCTTTAATTTCGATGCAATGGATTCATTCGTTATAGTTATAATTAACAATAAGTTCTTGGGTTTCAATAGCCTCCAAAAGTCATGATGATCATTATTCCCACCGTACGTTAGACTTAAACCTTACGTTTGTAGATATTAAACCCAAAAGGTTGCTTGTCAGAAGAAACAGTAAAATGTATATCCTTCATCCATTGAGTGACCATAGCTGCAAAACTAAATTGGGAAAAATGTTTTAGGCCCGAATCTTGATGATAACATCATATGATAACACAAGAAACGTGACTTGATTGTCCTATATTACTATCACTTGCATACTGTCCTCCAAAGAAAATGATGGATGTAATAACCTGGTATGATAAACACCTAGACCATCTCATTACCAAAACCAATGCTAACATCAGCATCCTGACTGGAGATTTTAACTGCCATCATCGTGAATGGCTGGACAGCATATCTCCAACTGATGCAGAAGGTAGGGCAGCATTTTACTTCTGCTGCACTCATGATCTGACCCAGATTGTTTTCTGGAGCCACTCATCAACTTGGCAACCGCCTGGATCTCATCATGACCGACGCTCCAAATCTTTTTCTCCAGTCTCCATTGATCACAGCTTTGGAACATCAGACCACTACCTTGCGAAAACAACACTGCAAGCCTCACCATTACCTGATGTGACTCCACCAAGGTAAGTTTGGCTATACAAAAAAGCTGACTGGAATGGACTGAGGAACTATCTTGCAGCAACTCCATGGAATAGTCTACTTATAAGAGACTGCCCTGTTAAATCATGTGAGAATGTCACCAATACCATCAGTGATGCCATGCAAGAATTCATTCCACAAAAGGTTATCAAGGCCTTTGAATCTTTTCCAGAATGGTGGAACGAAGGCTGCGACAAAAGCTCTGAAGAAGAAAGATAGTGCCTGGAGAAGGTGGAAATCTCTTGGAACTCCCGAAGCTCGCCTTAATTACCACAAGGCCAGAAACGAGTATACATCTGTTTCTAGGAAAGCTGCTTCGACTCACAAGATCAGAGTCAGAGATAAAATGACAGACGAGCTCCAGACTGGATCTAAGTCTTGGTGGTGGACAGCTCGTAGCCTAATGGGAAAAGGAGAGAAATCTGAAATACCAGTCCTTAAATCAGGCAACTCTACATACCTCTCTGCCGAGGCAAAAGCTGAATGTTTTGCGACTTTCTTCAGTGAAAAGTCTACCATTCCTGCTGCTGAAAATGACAGAGACACTTGTGCTCCATCATTCCCCGAAAACTACCTCAAGTTGTGGTAAGATGGTGTTCTGGCCAAGGAAGGTAAAGAAAACAACTGTTGAAACTAGATGTCAACAAAGCCTCCGGACCAGATGGCATCCCAGCCATCGTTTTGAGAATGCTGCCCCAGAACTGACGGTTCAACTGGCACGTCTATTCCAACTTTGCTTTGATAAGGGCCACATGCCAGTGATGTGGAAAGTAGCTGAAGTCATCCCATGTCATAAGAAGGGCAACAAACATTTGCCTAGTAACTATCGACCGATCTCCTTGCTATCTATAATATCTAAGGTAATGGAGCGACTGATCTATGAAACAATGTGGCGCCATCTTGATGCGCATTCATTGATATCAAACAGACAGTATGGCTTAAGGTCTGGCCATTCTACATCTGATTCCCTGACCTATGTTTCCCAATTCATCACTAATTCCATCGGACAGAGAGGAAGCTGGAATTGTATGTCATGATATCAGCAAAGCATTTGACAGAGTGTGGCATCCGGTCTACTGGCCAGCTTTCTGCATTCGGAAGGATTCTCAGAATAAGTTACTGAAGTGCTGAAGGACTACCGATTGCCACTCCCCTCATAGTCAATCCTACACGGGAGGGTAATCCACAAGAAGTCGATCACTGCATGTGTCCAGCCGGCTCATCCTCGGCTCTCTCTTTTATTAGATTCTTGACGACTCACAAGAAGAATCCTGAATCCATCCATCCTCTATGCAAACGATGCCATGACTGTAACAATATCAAACAAGAAGGATGCTCGCACAGGCCATCCAAGTCTCCACTTCTTTGGAACAACTCTAGAAGAGGCTGACAGTGGTCGATCAGTAATGACCTGTCATGGTTCCCTGTGATTACCAAAATGGGCTAAAACTGCAGTCAGCGCTAGAATTGCTCCGTCTTATGGAACCACTGCAAGGGCTGTTATTATTAAATCCAGGTTCGCTCCAACAATGGGAATATGCAGTTCAGCATGGTGGTGGAGCATCCACCACTTCACTTCCCAAACATAGATGCAATCCAGAGACGTGCCCTTCCATCATTGTATCCCTGAGAGTGAGCTAATCCTCACCATATCGCACCACGTGGTCTCGCAGGTGCAGTTGGAATTGTCCCTCTTTTCATCGCAATGTTTTATGGACAATCACCATCTCCTTAGCCAGCTGCTACTACCTGAGCTTCTTTCAGTTGATCCTCGCTTTAGCGCTCAGATCAGGTCTCGTGACCTTGCTGTGAAAGTCCCAAGGTCCACCTTGGCCTCCCACAGAAGATCCCTTTTCTCTCGCCATTCTCTTTAGCTATGGAATGCCCTTTTCTGCCATGTAAGCTCAAACAGGACTTGCGAGCTCAAAGGAGGTTAATCGCTATCTGGGCGCCAATCCGTCAGCGTTCTAATTAGATAACTGCTGTTAATGCCTAGGGAGTTAGGCCTTCATAAATAAAAAATTAGTAGTGAGAATGTAGCCCCAGCCTTATATCTTAAAAGTGCCTTTCGTGATTCTAACACTTTCTGTTTTGTTCATGTTTCGCTAGATATCCTTGAGAAACTTTTCCCAAAATTTAAGTTGATTCTGATCTTGCGTTTTGGTGTTTAGACAATGGTTCTTATCACAATCTCCCATAGACCACTGTACCGTAATTTCTGTCCGTGACGGACAGAAATGACAAATCGCGAATTTCTTGCGAGGCGATTGAAATTGCCTTCAGTTGGCTCCATACTATACTTCCCGACGGTTTCAGATGATATAAAAACTCAACTTTTGAGGTAAGTCGTGGACAGCTGTGGATCACGAAATCCCTCTTACAGTCTTAAACCTCTCGATTTTAAAAAGTGCTTGAAACTGCCGCTTGACTCCGTCTTCTGCTTGTAGATGCTCAAACTCAATGCACTATAAACCATGGACCGTAACAGAAAATGATTCGGTATTGAAACGAAGCTAGTAGTGCAAGATTCACATAATAGGATTCATCACTAAACATTATTAAGTTAAATATGCCTAAAAATAATAGACTACACCACGATTCATGCACTCCCCGGTCCGGCGAAATCATGCCCTTTTCATTGCTTTACCTGTAACTTAGTCTGATAAACTTTCATTACGTTTATTGTTTTCCTGTAACAAAAAATTCTTACGTGTTTATTGACACGCATGCTTGTGACCCATAGGAAGCAAAAAAGACATTAATACTCATGACTCATCAATAAAAGAAGCAATTTTAACCACTTTTTTTTTTCAGTGTTCTCGCTAACTTTAAATTGGGGGAACATCTACAGTTGTTCATGAAAGCAACAACGATATCTAACTATTTAATGAATTTTTTAACGCCCGTTTGGTAATATTGGTTCAACACGCGCGATGATCAAATGTGAATATATCAAAGTTAAGTTCCCTTAGTCAGTTTTAAACCGCTGGCCATAACGGATAAGTGAGAGGCAGATTTACCCAACCATACACTACGGTCACATCGGCTTGAAGATTATGTGATGTTTTCGTTCCACGGAGGCAGGTGATGAAGGATTTCCTGTCATCTAAGAAAATCATTATTTGTTGTTAATATTGCTTGACCTAAAATATACAGGAAATATGAGAACACACCACGTACACGCCCCCTCTCCTAATCATATTATCAAATGTAACATGGCATTTTATAATTACCGTAACTCACAACACATTAGAACATCAAACGTCAAACGTGACTATTTAGAAGTCACATAATAATAACATCTTGTCTATCGAAGCATCGTAGACATTTTATACGGGAGGGCCTCATTTTTGGATGAGACAAAAGTCGACACGCACAAGCCGCCGACTCCTGAAAGTTAGCCAATGATTCGAATTATCCTTCAACTGAAAAAAATATTAAAGAAAATAATCGATAAGAATATTTCTAGAGCATTTGAGTCTTTCAACTTCAAACTTCAACTCTTCTTTGATTCTTAACATCCTCATCATGCCCATCATGAATATTGTGGCACCATACGCAGCTCCTCTTTCACTTTTAGTTTCTTGCTTAGCTTCGTCGGTCCCAAATGCAAGATTTTATAAGATTGATGGTTTTTGTGTTTATCAAATGGTGATTAAATTCAGTGAAGCCAGTACATTTCACATTCTTCGCCTCTACTCGCCTCTACTTCTACTCTCCATGCTCCTCATAAAACAATTTTTGTTTTGTTTTTTGTTGTATGTATGGTATAATGTTTGTATTGGGGGTATGTATGTTTGTTTGTGTTGGATGTATGTATATGTGTTGTATTGGGGGGTATTTATATTAGTTTGGTATGGGTGGGGAGAGTGGGAGATCGCGGGACTTATTTGTACTCAAAATGATAACAATGCAATATTTTTGATTTTACCGGAGGAAGCAAATGGCTCTGTTCATCTGTCATTTGTTTACTAAGAGCAACGAGTCCTTGGGTGGATCTGGCAAAATTAAGACAAAAACGAAATAATAATAAACTGATTTTGTTTACCTAATATTACATTTCATTAGGATCGGGACCGGCACCTGTGACACTTAAGCCGATTTAGATTTAACTTACCTCACCCCTCATCGGTCAAAATAAAACAGTTTTTAAAAAGTCCATGTTCAAATGATATAAAGGATGATAATTACCTGCATTGCTTTCTTGTTATAATGTAACACCCCGGGAGAATGGCTGCAATGTAACATGACTCGTTTATTTTCATGTTCTTGTCATGGTGTCCATTAAATAAGGTTACAATATATAAATAAACCTAGCACTACCTGTCGGCAAGTCTCGGCGAACACCTTACCAATCATCGGTTGATCTCTTTTCATAAAATAAGGGAAATGAACAAAATGCACAGTATGTTACGTAAGCATGCAATATATCATTATTTATGACATGTGACCGAGAATCCTCCTCCAATCAAATGACAAGAAGTCGTATTTAGTGTTTATAATACATCCTGACTGTCCCTGCTTTTCGCCATCGTTTAGCCCAATATGAGTTTGTATAAAGCATTGCGAGACGTGATATTATTCCTAAATACCTTGCTTTTGTTTTTAAAAATTCCAATAATGGTGGGCTTGGTCGTACATAAAGACATTCACCATCCAGACCTTCACCATCCAACCATCATTTTATTGACCATTAATTGTGTGGTTATTAAAACTGGTGGGCATTTGGGCAATGGGTGATTTAAATTACCTATCCGTACAAAATAATTAGATAGGTGGGCATTCTTTATTTTCCCGTCCTTGACAGTGCTGTTTTGTTAACTACGACAGAATGGGTATATAATTAGGACAAATCGAGCATTGAATAATGCTATGACACTCTGCCTTGAAGATGGACAGAATAGTATGGACAGAAGAATACCGCAAAAACAAGCTTCTAATGAGCACCAAACGAAAAAATGGTAAAAATCCAGCAAACCTATAATTCACATATTGATTATTTTTTCAAAAGAAAAATACTACTTACTTTTCATTCCTTACAAATATTTAAATTTAGTGAAACCGAGTGATTCTTCCCCAATTGAGCCGCGCAATACTTTTTTGCTTGAGAACGTTCTTTTATTCATTACATAAAGTCGTTCTTTCCAGATATTACGTTAAGGATCATTTTGCGAAGTTGATCTAACAACAGGTGTAATCTTGTGGGGGGAATTGTCCGTTTTGAAGTAACTAATAAATTTAAATGAGAACACATTTCTCACTCCACACTCCACTCTACAAAGGGAGGCGTGCTTGCTCCTCTCCTATTCGACATCTATACCAACTACCACCTAGGAGTGTATGAACGCTGTCGTTTATTTTAGGCAACTATTTTGGAGTTGCTCACAGTATGCAGACTTTAGTGGTTGAAGAGAGACTCTCCAAAACTTTGGTGAACTCACTCTTTACTACTAGGAAAACCACCTACGTGCAAATTCATCAAAGGCACAGGTGTGTGCTTTCCATCTACCAACGTGAAACCAAACGTCACCTTAAAGTTTCCTGGCTGAACACCCCTGAGCACTGTGATAACCTGTCTACCGAGGAGTTTACCTTGGACCGCACTCTCTCGTTTATAAGACCCACATGCGAAGAGTAAAGTATGTTTCACCAGTGGCATCTTGAACAAACTCGCTGGCACAGGATGGGGTGGCTCGCCCGCTTGCCCCTGGGATAGACGCCATTTTCAATTGGTTAAGCCATTTAAAGCCATGAACACCTAAGAAGACAATTTTGGTGTAAAAATGTTTTTTTTCTGGGCCAAGAGTTCAAGAAACTATTCCCAAACAAAAATGTTGCATGTGCCGATATTTTCCAAGATGGCTGAATTTTAATTGACACAACCTTAACAATTTCTTATATATAGCCTATGAAGATGATTGTGGTGTCAAATTAAAAATTTTCTGGGCAAGGAGTTCAATAAAACTATTTAAACCGTCAGTGTAATATAAATTAATGAAGGTTTTCATACGTCACTATTTTCCCAAAATGTCACCATAGAAAAGGGCAAAACCCTTATAACCTCATACTATACAGCACCTAGGAACGATTTGGTGACAAAGTGGATGTTTTATAGGTCAAGGATTTCAACAGCCACATTCTCAAAACTGTCAGATGAGTCGTGTGAGTCAGTTATTCATGGACCTACCAATGTGACACCAAAATTTGACACCTTGAATACTCTATACGTATTCACCTTAAAAATACAGGGTCCAAGAAATAGTTCCCCCCTAAAATTCAAGGACATTTTGTTTCATAAACTCACTTAGGAACTACATATTGGAAAATTTTAAAACGTTTTGAGAGAGGAAAAATTGGCTAATGCACAAAAGTCTTTGTTTTTCAAAAAACAGTTGCATCAACACACACTCCCTTTTTCCAAAAACGATGTTGTCAGAAAAAGTGGCATTTACCGTATTCCAAGGTCTTAAACTGAAAAATTTATGAATTTATAAAAATCGATTTCATTTACTTTCTTTATATTCATTGCGGTCTGAAGCAAATAGGATTTGTAAACATGAACGAATAGGGGCCAAACAAATAAACCAGCAGACAAATATGCAGACAAACAAACAAGAATAACTGAAATGAAATTTGTGTAAATGTGAAGCAGTGGACCCATAAAGGGAAGGCTACGTGGCTCAACGTGGTGGAATATCCCAGTGAGCATGGAATCAATCATAACAGAACATCAAACAGTCAGTTGGGTAACAGGACTGTAAACACTAAAATCTGCAATCAGTGCAGATGGAGGAAAATTGAATTAGTCTCACCCTGGGTAGGAAAAAACAATTCAGCTTATTTTCAAACATTACCTCTTTGCTTTCAATAAAAAAAGCGCAAGAAAAATGACTTTATTTGATACTGATGAATGTAAAGCTTACATCTTCATTGTTTGTTTTCTGCATATTGGTCTTGTTTGTTAGTGTTTACTATGCGTCAATGTTTTATTGCTTATCACTTCAGCCCGCAACTGAATATGGAAAATGAAATCGTTGTTAGTAAATTGACAATTTTTTTACTTTACACATTTGAATACGGTTTAAAGTGCCACTTTTTATGACGACATCATTTTTGAAAAAGGGAGTGTGTGTTGATGCCAAAGACGTTTTTGAAACAGCAAAAGATTTTGGGGTAGAGCAAATGTTCATCTCTTCAAAACGTTTTAAAATTTTCCACTCATGTAGTCTAGGTGAAGTTATTTGAAACAAAATGTCCTTGAATTTATTTTAGGGGGAACTATCAAACAGACAGTATGGCTTTAAGGTCTGGCCATTATACATATGTGCACCTGGACCTAGGGTTCCCAATGCATCACTAATTCCATCAAGGACCGAAAGGAAGCTAGAATTGTATTGAACAGCAAAGCATTGACAGAGTGTGGATCCTGGTCTACTGGCCAAGCTTTCATGCCTTGGATTCTCAGATTAGTTACTGAAGTGGCTGAAGGTCTACCTGAGTGACCACTCCCTCAGAGTCATCCTAAACGGGGGGGTATCCAGGCAAGAAGTCTGATCAATGGCAGGGGTGTACCAAGGCCTCAATCCCGGCCCTCTTCTCGTTTTATATATTCATTGACGACATCACACGAAGAATCCTGAATCCATCCATCATCTACGCAGGACGATGTCATGACTGTAACCAATATCAAAACAAGAAGATGCTGCAAAGGCCATCCAAGTCCCCTCTTGGAACAAACTCTAGGGAAGAGGGCTGACAGTGTCGATCAGTAGTAAGGACCTGTCATGGTTCCCGGTGATTACCAAAATGGCTAAAACTGCCAGTCAGCGACTGGATTGCTCCGTTCGTAGGGACAACTGAAAGGGCTGTTATATATACATACAATTGGTTCGATCCACATGGTATGGCACAGTTCAGCATGGTGTGGAGCAGCACCCACTTCACTATCCAAACTAGATGCATTCCAGAGACGTGCCATTTCCATCACTGGTATCCCCGAGGGTGAGCTAATCACTCACCATATGCAACCACTTGGTCATCGCAGCGCAGTTGGAATTGTTACTCTTTTCCACCGCATGATTTTATGGACAAGCACCAAGTCTCCTCAGCCAACTGATGACCTGAGCTGCTTTCAGTGAATCCTCGACTTAGGCGCTCAGTCAGGTCTTGGACCTTGCTGTGAAAGTCCCAAGGTCCAACTTGGCCTCCCACAGAAGATCTTTTCTCGCCCATTCTCTTAGTCTTATGGAATGCCCTTCTGCTCATTAGATCAAACCAGGACTTGCAGAGTTCAAAAGGGAGGGTAATCGCTATCTTGGCGCCAATCGTTCAGCGTTACTAATTAGAGAACGGCGTCTGTTAATGCCTAGATTAGCCTATAAATAAAAAAAAAATAGGGGATGGAAAATGTAGCCCCACATTAAACTTAAAGGGCCTGTCGTGATTTCTAAACAACTTCTGTTATTGTTAATGTTCGCTAGATAGCCTTGGAATGAAAAGGCTTATTCCCAAAAATTAAGTTGACTCAGATCCTTGCGTTTTGGGTTATGAGCAATTGTTCGTATCACAAATCTCCCATGAGGACCCACGGTACAGTAATTTTGTCCGTTGTACGGACAGAAAATACAAAAAGCGCGAATTTCTTGCAGAGACGAATGAATTTGCACTTCAGATTGGGCTCCCTAATTACTTAGCCCGACGGTTCAGATTGATATAAAAAATCTCAACTTTTTTGACGGTAATTGTAAAAAAACGTCGGGGGGCGAGGCGGTGGATCACGAAATTGGCCCTTTAAGTCTTAACCTCTCGTTTTAAAGTGCTTGAACTGGATTGTACTCAGTATTGTGCTTGTAGGAGTAGATGCTCAAAAACGATGCACTATAAACCATGGACCGTAACAGAACATGATGCGGGTTATTGAAACGAAGCTAGGAGCAGATTCACATAATAGGATTCACTAAACATATTAAGTGAAATAGCATAAAGAAATAATAGACTACACCACGATTCATGCACTCCCGTCCGGCGAAAAAATCATGCCCTTTTCATTGCTTTACCTGTAACTATATTCTGTATGAAAACTTCATTACGTTTATGTTTTCTGTTAAAAAATCTATTACGTGGTTATGGAACGCAGGCATGTGACCCATAGTACAAAAAAAGACATTAATACTCAGGAAATCATCAATAAAAGAGCATTTTTTAACCACTTTTTTTCAGTGTTATCGCTACTTTAAATGGGGAAAGGGGAAAATCTACGTTGTTCATTGAAGCAACAACGAATATCTAACTATTTAAATGATTAAAGACACTTTTGGTAAGTAATTGGTTACAGCGCGATGATCAAAATGTGAAATATATCAAAGTTCCCCTTATTCAGTTTTAACCGCTGGCCATACATGATAAGTGTAGAGGCAAGATTTACAACATTACCAATACTGGTCAAATCGCTTGAAGATTATTATGTGATGTTTTCGTTCAACGGAGGCAGGTGATACAGGATTTCATGTTAATCTAAGAAATATCATATTGTGTTAATATTCTACCTGAAAAAGGAAATATGAGAAACACCCACGTACACGCCACCTCTCTCTTAAATCATATTATCAAAAGGTAACGTAGATTTCTTAATTACCGTAACGTTCACACACATTAGAACATCAAAAGTCCAAACGTCGTGACTATTTAGAAGTCAAATACTAATAAATATCTGTCGATCGAAGCATCGTAACATTTTATTACGGAGGCTCATTTTGGATGAGACAAAAAAGTCGACACGCACAAGCCGCCGACTCATGAAAGTTAGCCAATGATTCGATATTTTCAACTTGAAAGACGAACGGTAGAGAGAACGAGAAAATAATCGATAAGAATTAGTTTCTAGAGCATTTGAGGCATTTCAACTTCAACCTTCTTTTATTCTTAAACATCCTAATCAATTGCCATCATGATAGAGTTCTGTGACACCCGACCAGCTCTCTTTCAATTGTAGTTCTGGCTTAGCTTCGTCGGTCCCAAATGCAAGATTTTATAAGATTGATGGTGTTTGGTTTATCAAACTGGTGATATAAATTCAGTGACGCCAGTACATTTCAAATTCTTCGCCTCTACTCCATGCTCCGCCTAAAACAATTTTTTGTTTTGTTGTGTTTGTATGTTGTAGTATATGTTTGTATTGGGTGGTATGTATGTTTTTGTTTGTATGATGTATATGTTTGTATGGGGTATGTATATTATGTTGTATGGGGTGGGCGGGGGAGAGGGGGGAGATCGCGGAATATTTTACTTCAAAAAAAGTGCTAACATGCATATTTTGGATTTAACGGAGGAAGCAAATGTCTACTGTCATCTGTCATTTGTTTACTAAGAGCAACGTCCTTGGGTGGATCTGGCAAAATTAAGACAAAACGAAATAATAATTACACTGATTTTGTTACTATAATTGTACATTTTCATTAGGATCGGACACGCACTGTGACACTAAGCCGCTTTTTAGATTTACTGTTTACCTCACCCCTCATCGGTCAAAATAAACATGTTTGAAAAAAAAAGTTCATGTTCAAATGTATAAATGATGATAATTACCGCATCTCGCATTTCTTGTTAGTTATAATGTTAACACCCCGGGAGAAATGGCGTGAAAATGTAAATGACTCGTGTTATTTTCATGTTCGGGTCATGGTGTCCATTAAATAAGGTAACAATAATAAATAAACCTTAGCCACTACATTCGCAAAGTCTCAGGGCGAACACATTACAATCATCGGTTGATCTCTTTTCATAAAATAAGGGAATGGAACAAACATGCACAGTATGTGACGGAAGCTGGCAATATATGATTTATTAATGCGATGTACCGAGGAATCCTCCAATAAATGAAAAGAATCTAGTTAGGCTGTATATAATACATCCTGACGGTCGCCATCGTTTAGCCCAATGTGAGTTGTATAAAGCATGCGAGACGTGAGATTCTCTAAATACCGTGCTTGGTTGTTTTTAAAAATAATAAATGGTGCTGGTAGTACATAAGACATTCACCATCCAGACCTTCAACATCCAGACCATCATTTTAATTGACCATTAGTTGTGGTTAATTAACTGGTGGGCAATTTGGGCAATGGGTGATTTAAATTAACTATATAGCAGTACAAAATAATGATAGGGGGCCATTCTTTATTTTCCTCCTTGACAAGTGCTGTGTTGTTAACTTACGACAGATATGGATAATAATTCGGACAAATTAAGACGCATTGAATAAGATGACACTCTGCCTTGAAGATGGACAGAATAGTTATGGACAGAAGAAAGAATACCGCAAAAGGAACAAGCTTCTCATGGCACCAAACGAAAAAAATGGTAAAATCAGCAAACCTATAATTCACATATTTGATTATTTTTTGCAAAAGGGACAAAATACTTACTTTTCTTCCTTACAAAAGATTTTAAAATTTAGTGAAACAGTGATTCTCCAAGTGAGCCGCAATAATTTTTGCTGGAGAACGTTCTGTTTATTCGACATAAAGTATTCTTTCCAAGGATCATTATTAAGGATCATTGTGCGAAGGTTATCTACAAACAATGGTGTAATCTTGCGATTGTCGTTTTTGAAGGTATAGCAAGAAAGTAAATGAGAACACATTTCTCACTCCACACTCACTCTACAAGGGGAGCGTGCTTGCCCTCTCCTATTCAGGACATCTATACAACTACCAACCTAGGAGTGTAGAAACCTAGTCGTTTGATTTATGCAGACGATTTGGAGTTGGCGCACAGGATGCAGACTTTAAAGTGGTTGAAGAGAGACTCTCCAAAACTTATATAAAGCTCACTCCTTATTATGATGAAAACCACCTAAGTGGCAAATCCATCCAAGAACACAGGTGTGTGCTTCCATCTACGCAACGTTGAAAACAAACCGTACCTTAAAGGTACCTGGTCTGAAACACCCCTGGGCACTGTGATACCCTGTCTACCTAGGAGTTAACCTTGGACAGCACTCTCTCTTATTAAGACCCACATCGACGCAGTGTAAAGTATGTTCACCAAGTGGCCACTTGAACAAACTCGCTGGCACAGGATGGGGTGGCTCGGCCCCGCGTGCCCTGGGATTACGACGCCATTTTCCAATTGTAAGCCTCTTAAAGCCCAAACACTAAGAAGACAATTTGGTGTAAAAATGTTTTTTTTGGGTCAAGGAGTCCAATAAAATATTCCCAAACTATAAAAAGTTGCATGTGCCGTATTTCAAGATGGCTGACATTTTATTGACACAAAACCTTACTTTCTTATTATATAGCCTATGAAGTGATTGTGGTGTCAAATAAAAATGCTGGGTCAAGGAGTTTCAATAAAACTATTTAAAAACCGTCAGGTAAATTATAAAAGTAATGAAGTTTTCATACGCACACTATTTTACCAAAATGGTCAAAATAGAAAAAGGCAAAACCCTTTATACCTCATACTATACAGCACCTAGGGTGACGATTTGGGTGACAAAGTGGATGTTGTATAGGTCAAGGATTTCAAAAGCATATTTCAAAACTGTCGATGAGTCGTGGTCAATGTTTATTCATGGAATCCAATGTGACACCCAAAAATTGTTTTAACACCTTGACTACTCTATATGTATTCCACCAAAAATTACAGGGTTCCCAAGATAAGTTTCCCCCTAAAATTCAAGGACTTTGTTCATACACTCACTTAAAACTACATGATTGGAAAAAATTTAAAACGTTTGAAAGAGAGGACGGAAAAACATTGGCTGCCACAAAAGTCTTTGTTTTTTCAAAAAACAATTTTTTATTTTTTTTCCCTTTCTCCCTTTTTCCAAAAAAGATGTTGTCAGAAAAATGGCACTTTACCGTATTCCAAGGTCGAAACTGAAGAATTATGAATTTATAACAACGATTCATTTCCTTCTTATATCATTGCGGTCTGAAGCAAATAGGCTTGTAAACATGAAAGCATAGGCAAACAAATAAACAAGCAAGACAAAATATGCAGACAAACAAACAAACAAATACTGAAATGAACTAAAAAAATTTGGGTAAATGTTGAAGCAGATGGAACATAAAGGAGACGGCTACGCTGGCTCAGACGTGGTCCTCTGGGGAATGGAATTATCAAGTGAGCATGGAATCACAGTAATCACAGAAACATCAAGCATTTGGTAAAACAGGACGTGTAACACTAACATCATGTCATAAGTGAGCATGGAGGAAACAGGAAACATGACAATTCGTTCACCCTGGGCATGGACAACAAAACAATTAAGCTTATTTCAAACATTACCTCGTGCTTTCATAAAAAAAGAGCAATTAGGAAAAATGACTTTATTGATACTGATGAAATGTAAAGCTTACATCTCATTGTGGGTTTCCATGCATTATTTGTCTTGTTTGTTTATTTGTTGACCTATGGTCAAGGTTTGATGACTTATTTACTTCAGCCCGCAATGAATATGCGAACTATGAAAATCGTTGTTAGTAAATTGGCATTTTTGACTTTACACATTCCGCAATACGGTAAATTGCCACTTTTTCTGACGACATATTTTGGAAAAAGGGGAGGCGTGGGTGGTGATGCCAAAGACGTTTTTGAAAAGCAACGACTTTTGTGGTCGAGCCAAATTGTTAATCTCTTCAAAACGTTTAAAAATTTTCCAATATTAGTTTTCCAAGTGAAGTTATGAAACAAAATGTCCCTTGAATTTTAGGGGGGAACTATTTCTTGGGAACCCTTTATTTTGGGTGACTTACATTATAGAGTAGTCAAGGTGCTACATTTTGGGTGTCACATTGTGCCATGAATAACATACTCACGACTCATCTAACAGTTTTGAGAATATGGCTGTTGAAATCCTTGCCCTAGAAAACATCCACCTTTGTCACCAAAATCGTCATCCTAGGTGCTGTATCGTAGGAGAGGGTTTTTGCCTTTTCTATGTTGACCATTTTGGGAAAAATAGTGACGTATGAAAACTTCAGTACTTTATAATTACCTGACGGTGTTTTTAAATAGTTTTTATTAGAACTCCTACCCCGAAAATTTTTAATTTGACACCACAATCATCTCATAGGCGATATAATAAGAATGTAAGAGTTTGTGTCAATAAAATGTCAGCCATCTTGGAAAATATCGGAACATACAACAATTTATAGTTTTGGGAATAGTTTGATTGAACTCCTTGGACCCAAACAAAACTTTTTTTTCCACCAAAATTGTCTCTATGGTGTTTTGGCCTTAAGATGGCTTACAATTTGGAACTGGCGTCGTATGCAAATTGCAACCACTTTTAATTTGTCCTCACCTGTTTTAATGAACTCCACATCCCTAAGGTCAATTTTAGCTATGATGACCAAATGTTATTTTCCGGCCCTGGTAGCACTCTCCTAAAATGGTGGTGCTGAAGCACTATAAACAGCTATTATAACTTATTCAAAATAACTTAAGATAAAAATTTAAATATATAAATTTTAAAATATTACGGTTATGTATGTGCCAAATACAGATAGAAGAGAAGGGAAACCCAGATGCCCCCCATGACTAAGGAACATAAGGGATACACCTGAATTCGTCAGCTGTAGGGATCTGTGTGTTGTACCCAACAAGACATCGTTAAGTCTTGATCTTTCCTATTAACCCCAAGAGTCTATGCAGAGGGAAATCGCTCAATATATCAGTGGTTAACTGTGTTTTTGTTTCATGGTTGTTGCGTATTTATGTTTATTCATTTTCCTTTTCGAATAATTGGAAGAATGAAAGAGAACAGTTACTTACCATGGATTTATAAATATAATATAAACCAACTAATCAGTACATGTTCTTTTGAAGTCATTCAGTTGAATTGAATGAAAGATTGTAACTTCTTATTTTCAAAAGTATTATGGAGTAAGAATTACCGCAAAATACTAAACAAAAACACGGTTATAACAAGTTATAGCTTAATAAAGGGAAACCCATACAAATAGTCTTTCGCGAGTTTCAGGGTCTGTATCCAAGCTAACGATTTAGGACATGAACATAATGATGTCAGTACAGAAAAATTTCCTTTTGAGAGCTCAAAATCTAAAGTTGTGCAGATTCAAATCTCGACGGCTACATGAGATTTTGATTTGAGACCCGTTTTTGCCAAATTAACCTGTCGTTTTTATTTATCTTCAGTGTTAAAAAAATGATTACACTTTTAAACTAAAGTAAATTACTCTGAAAAATGAATCCAGCAACCTAAGGGCCAGACTGAGAGATTCTACAAAGCAAAACAGATTTACATTTATTTTCGTGCACGTTGATGTTATTTATTATTTAGCTAAAGTGGAGCTGAGGGAGGCTGTTTTATAACCCAGAAAGCCTGAAGTCAAGTCGTTGCTTTATGCCATTTATGCCCTAACACTCATCAAATAAGCAGACTTCTGGCGTCAATTGCCAATTCTTTGAAAGTTTCAATTTTTAAAAAAAAAAAAATATCATTTGAAATTATACAGCACATGTGACATGGAGATAATTTATGATGCGTGAAGCTGCAACATTATTCAAATAACCCAATTATTAAACATTATTCAAATAAATCGCTTCAGCAGCGCAAAATAAATCGCTTCAGCAGCACCATTGTCTCTGAATCTGTGCATTTAATCACCGAAGATGCTGACAAACAGCCCACAGGAAGAAGTCTTTGTTAAGAGACGGCCGCCAAAGGACCAAAATAGAGTTTTGGAAGGCGTGTTGTTACAAAGGTCCACCTAGTGGCTTATACCATAATGGGATGTACATCAACGTAAGGGTGTTGGCCTTGTAATTTTATTTTAGGGGTAAAAATTGGCCAAAAAAGGTCAAAAATTGTCCAAAAATAGGTGTAAATCAGTCGAAATGCAATCCTTTCTTAAAATAATCTATCAGAACATGTCCATTTACCGTCAAAGGAGTCATATTTAAGGGAATATAATGGAAGTCATTCCACTTTATAAAGTTGGGGTCAAAATGGCACACAAAAAAAAGGTTCAAAATTGCTCCTAAAAAAGGTAATCCGTCAAAATACAATCCTTTCTTAAAATTAATCGATCAGGAACATGTCTTTTCCTTCAATGCAGTCCTATTAATGGTTCAATGGAAGCCATTTTCAATTTTTAAATTTGGGGGTCAAATGGCCAAAAAGCGTCCACTTTTCCAACAAATAGGTAAAGCAGTCGAAATGCATTCCTTCCTTCAAATAATTCTATTCAGAACATGTCCCTTACCTTCAAATGAGTCTATTTAAAAAAAGGGTTTAATATAATGGAAAGCCATCCAAATTTCTCTATTTTGGGCCAGAAAGAATGGCCAAAAAAGGGTCAAAATTAAAAAATAAGGTAAATAAGTCGAAATTACAATTCATTCTAAAATAATTGATTAGAACATGGCCATTCACTTCAAAAGGAGTCATATTAAGTGAGATATTTTAAAATGGAAGCATTCCGATTTCTAGGCTTTTGGGGTAAAATTGGCCCAAAAATGGATAACTCAGTCCATACCGTCGTTCACAAACATTTTTCAAGGCAAACATTTGCGTTTATATTGCAAGGAAACCGTCAAGAAAGTATCTGTAGTGTCTTGTCATTCTAGGTTATATTTTAGATTAAATGACCAACATAAGGTTCAAAATTGTTCCAAAAATGGTCAAATCACTTACATCAAAGGTGGCATAATACGTGGAATAGAAGATTAATTGGATTAATTGACAGAGTTTGAGTTGAAATGGCCAAAATTCTATTATTACAATGGCCCTCTTTTCAAAAGTAGGTCATATAAGTAGTTTTGCTTGTCATCAGGTGAAAAGAGTGCTAAATGGAATTAATGGGCCCAAAATCTTCATCCAAAAAACTGATACAATCAATTAAAAGGGGTGACATAACGAA
This sequence comes from Ophioderma brevispina, assembly GCA_023653785.1. NCBI lineage: Eukaryota > Metazoa > Echinodermata > Ophiuroidea > Amphilepidida > Ophiodermatidae > Ophioderma > Ophioderma brevispina. The sequence goes on along the minus strand of JAMKCH010058481.1, from coordinate 6,488 downwards.
AGGTATAACGTTGAGTTACTCGTTACTTATGTCTTCTTTTTGCATAGTAGGTCAAAGAATATATGCGTTTACATCCCGCGGAATTAGATATAATTAAGTAAACATGGTATATAGACTGTTAGCCAGTCATAGATTTTGGAGTCGAAATGTGACAAGAAATTTTATTTACCCAAAATTATCAAACAGTTAAAATGGGAACACAATTGATAAACATGTTGACTGTGTCATATCGTCGCTGGGCGGAAAAACCTCATATGTAAGTCAGAGGTCAATGACAAAACCTTCATATGTAAAAGGTGGGCCCCAATGCTTAAAAACCTCATATGTGCATTGTGGTCAAGCGGGGTTTCTAGCTTGAATTATGATATAGATAGTAAATCATAGGCACTGTATTTCAGAATCTAGAGTAAATAATTGCCTAAATATATTTAGAAAGGAAAACCTTTCTTTGTATATGGCATTACAGCAAATTATTAGTTTTTGGTGTCTCTAGAAAATGTTACATATGGAGGTTTTGTCATGTTATCGGTTTTACTACAGTAGGTTTGCTTTTAAGGTCAAATGAACAGTATGAGTTTTTACCCGCTCCAGCGACGTATTAAAATCTATTTACCCTGTGAATTTCTATCGATTTCTATTGATATTTGTTAAAAAATAGTTGTTAGGGTCCCGGGTTGTTTTGAGTTTTCTAGGTCTCGAGGATTAAGTTTAAATGGACATTTATAATCAGCTAAATACTTTCTTAATGAGTTTTTAAACTACATCTTAATATGTAACATAGGTATTCTTAGGGCATTGCAGGTGACATTAGGATAGCCGAACTTAGAATACAATAAAATCAATAATCACAATAATAATAAAGTTCTTTGAACTTATTCGCATTCTGATGAACACAAAGGACCACATACATGCTAAAATTAGTTTTATACCTTGAATTTTTGATATTCAAATTGATATTCCCTCATATCTGAGTTTCTAATTGGAAATTGTAATAATTTTTATCCCGCGAGAACTTATTTTAGGCTACTCACAAGGCTTTAGTACTATGTGTTATACACAGTGATTATTATACAATGGTTGAGGGTAAGGCGGCTATTGTTTTAAATTTGGGACCTGAGTGTTGTCAATATTAACAGCTACAATTATCATCAAGCTTGTCCTGTTCTGGGGGGATTCACAGGGCCGTGTTGGGTGGATTTAAGATATAAATAGGCCTAATGCACAAGAACCTTTTAATTATTTTGCTCAACTGTTAGGAGAAGAAGAAGTGACATATTTTGAGACCATTTAAACCATAACTGAATATGCCGCAAATTGGAACCGTGACTGGTTTTTCACATTTCGTGTTATTTCTTTACCAATGATCATATGAACTGGTTGATTAAACTAACAAAAATATAAAATAAATATTCAACTTGCGCTAATTACAATGCCAAAAGCTTTATAAAAAGCTTTTAGGTAATAATTCTCTCATCATTTCTGGTCAATTTTTTAGCGAAAAAAATGTGAAAGATTAGTAAACCTTAACAGTGGTTAGGGGTTTATTTTAGGGTAGGCGTCCAAAGTTGCCGAAGGGTATAAGGGGTGGTGCCACCGGGGAGGAAAATTTTATGCACAGTAATGCACCAATCTAAAACTATGTTTATAGAAAGTTAGCCATTTGTCATCATTAGAGCGAAAACCCCGTGTGAAAAATCCGATTTCTAACCTTTTGCGCAAAATTGGATTTTCGCCTCTTATAGATTTTTGTGGAAACAGTATCAATTCGGGGACCCAATTTTGCAGACTCGATGAATTGATGATGTCATTATGAACGCCATACTGGTGGTTGGTAATTATTTTGATAATCAATGGAAAAGGAGGACCCATAGGCTATCCACTGAAACAAAATAATAAACATCGGGTGTTTTAAGAATGCGTGTCTTTTAAGTATTTTTTCTCTTTATTCGGGTATCATAACACTATGAGTAACCGTAAAGGGAGGGCATATTAATTAATAACATTATAACAACTTTGATTCTTTGAATCTCCCTCCCAAGAAAAGTGAATTATTATGCCCAATCTTTTCAAACTTTATATACTCTGGTGATGGAACTATGGCCTGATACAATTTTGACAAATCGGGCAATAGAGAGTAATTACCCATTTGTGTAAATTTCCATCAACTCTGAGAATTGGGAAAAGCCAATACCCTAATTTATGAGGGATGTAAATTTAATGGCTAAACAATAAACCAAGGCAAAATTATTGCTGCATCATTACGTTATCAATATATTTAAGTTGCTATTTTTCTGGACATATGACCATAAATCTGCGATTCTCCCTCCAATGCTTGCGTTCATTTGGTTCCTCAGCAAGGTGACTCCAAAATGGGGTAAATTGGAAACCTAAAGCGCTGTATCCACCTAATATATTTCCATTGAGAGGATTTTAGAAAAGAGGGCATCTTTTGACTGTTTTACCATATTTTGACATTTTTTTCCCTTTGGGACATTTAACCCCAAAATGTGTTCATTGAAAAGGCTTTCTTTACTTAATCACTGTCCCTGGGAAGTAAATTGAATATGTTCATTTAAGTATTTTGAGAAAAAAGAGGTATGTTAGGACTATTTATTATTTTTGGACAAAGTTGAACTGGTTTGCCCATTTTGACCCTACAACGTGTCATTATGAAATGACTATACTCTATTCCGTATTATAGAGTTCTGGGAAGAAAGAAAGAAAAACTTTACATTCCCAATATGATTGTTGAGAAGGAAGGAATTTTGACTCATTTATGGATTGTTTTTGGGGGACAATTTTGTGTTCATTTGTGTTCCCTTGGGATGTACACGCACATGATCTGATGAAACCGCTTGAGAAAAAGAAGGCAATATGATGGATTTACCTATTTTGGACTATCTTTGATCTTTTTGGTCAGTTGGACTCAAAATTATAAAATTGCAAAGGCTTCTTCCATATATTCAACTTAAATATGACTACTTGAAGGTGAATGCCACTAAATACACGCGATTTGCGTTTTCCCTTGTCATCCACATCTCTTGCAATTATAATATATATATTTATTCAATTCTGTTTTTTTTTTCCAATACGATTAATTTTTCATAATTGTATGATGTTATAGGGTACTTGTGCAATGAGATGAAATAAAACCTGAACCTGCATCCTATGTGACATGTTCTGATAGATTATGTAAAGAAAGGAATCCATTTCGACTGATTTACCTATTTGGGGACAATTTTGACCCTTTGGCCTTTTGACCCAAAAAATACTAAATGGAAAACTTCAATTATATGTCACTTAAAATTGCCCCTTGAAGGTAAATGGAGCATTGTTTATGAATATTATTTTTGAAGAAAGGAATGCATTCGACTGATTTACACTATTTTGACAATTTTGACCTTTTTGGCCATTTTTTACCTAAACATTAAAAAAATAGATGGCCCAACACCCATAAGCTATGGATATGTCACATGAGGATACAAATCCACCATGGTTGGAGTTGTAAACAAATTTTACGCCTTTCTGTCAAAACTTTTTCTGAGCCTTTGTGCTTGTAATGGCTGGCCGTGTCTATAAGATTTCCGACTTACGCAGGTGATATCTCACGCAGTGCAGTAACGATCAGCGGGAAGGGGTGATAGTTATCGCCTCCGGCGCAAAATATCAAGATAAGATGGCATAACATGTGATTTTTTTCGTCCCAATTTTTGAGGGATTTGCGTGCAATTTTGGCCTAAATGTGGGAAAATTTCATAAAAATTGGGCTAATTTGTAACATTTGTGCATTTGGTCCGGTGTGGTTGTTGAAACAAGGCTGAGAGGTCAGCTAGAGGACTTGCGAATTTTGCCCCTCCCCCCCCCCCCCAGTAGATTCCCTCGGATGCCACTGCCTCTCAACACTTGGTGAACCGGTTTTGCGAAAACTGGTGGAATACACGGGGAGGGATACTAGGAAAAGCTGCTTCAAAAAAGTAGTTTTATTTGGGTGGTTTGATAAACAATTCTAAAATAAAGTCTCTCTTAAGTAATATATCATGCAAAAGATGAATTTTCTGGAAGGTCTATTAAAAGAAATTATTTAATTTGCACATGCCAAACCCAAGTTATACCTATACTTGCATCAGTTTCTATTCACTCTAAATCAATAAAGCGTGAACAAAACCGATCCATTGGTTTGATTGAAATCATAAAAAAAATAAAAAAAATAAAAGTTCGGCTTCTATATATTTCAGTATATATTTTCAAACCTATATATTTTCTAAAGATATGTTTATCTGTGTGGCTGCCATTTTGCAATTGCGTGTGTGACAAATTTAAAATGTTAGAATTGAAATATTGGATCCAGTGAGATAGGTCGTCCACATGATATTTATTGATGTAGTGCTGATTCTATTATATCAGCTATGGCGTTTAATTTGTACGTCATTGTGCATATCTCGGTAAAGCCACGGCCCAGAGCTTGCAGCAAGCATTTGGCGATCGTGGGTGGAGCTAATTTGTCCAAAATGTGATTTGCCATTTGTATGTTTAGAATGAATGACACATGACCTGCGTGAGTTAGTTGATGTGCTGTTTTGTGTGTGTTGTTGTGTGGGAAAGGGTGGGTGAAGGTTGAATATGTGTGTATGTATGGTTTGTGGGGTGGATGTGTGTTTGTGTATGTGAGTGAGGAGAGTAGGGTAAGAGAGGCTGTGTGCGTTTCAATAGTTTGATCTCTATTTTGCTCAATGTTTGAGCCATATGTGGTTTATATTGCTATTTCTATTGCGTTATTCGTTTATATCCATTAGTGGATGTATTTGTTTTTTTGAATGATGGATGATCAACATTGTGGTGGGTTACGTTTTCTGAAGCTTACTGCGACCGTAGTATAATTCGTATTTTATTGTTATGATTTCTTCCAGTTTTTTGACAGTTAAATTACAATCAAAACATTCCCTTAAGGCAAATATATGGTGGAGTAAATCCGATATCCTGTAATTGAAATGCTTTCTAGAAATATGTGTAATTTTGGCGTTTAACGACGAAAGTTCAGCCTACCAAAAGAGAGCGACGCTTTCAATTTTTAAAGGCATCATTGTGATTTTCCCGGCAAGTAGAAGCAAGCTTCATTCACATGAAAAATTGTAATACGCTTTGTATGAATAATTTCCACGTGTAAAACCGCCTCTTATCTTATAAGACCCACATCGAGAAGACGAAGAGTAAGTATGTTCACGCAGTGACATCTTGAACAAAGTCGCTGGCACAGGATGGGGTGCTCGCCCGCGTGCCCTGGGATCGACGGCGCTTGCCCTGTCGCTAGTGTGCGGGGTTGTGCTTGCCCTGTATGGGAAAGATTCAACAATGCCAAAGAGGGCTTGCTTGAGTCAGCATTAGAGGCCCTCTTTTCTCTTCGGCTCATTCACAGGACGCCTCCGTCCAAACCAACGGAAAACTTATACAGCCTAGCAGGAATTGGGCCACCAGACATCCGTTGTTAGCGTAGCGAGCATGCTAAGAGCGTAGGCCAGTCTATTAAGGTGAAAGCAACAATATGTCTGGACAGATCTGTTGCCAAACGCCTTAAAATCCAGAGAGAGTTTCTTAAGAAAGTCAAACCTATTGAAAACAGTCTCTTGGAGCTTAAGAGAGTCGCATGTGGAAAGAAAAACTTGCCATTGAACCAAGTAACATCTATTGGTATTGAACCTGAAGAGCATCACCCACATGGAGCTGACTCTTAATGGGCTGAATGGCGATGCCTCAACAGATGAGAACCCAGAATTGGCCGATTCAAGGTTTCCTTACAGAAGTTGGGCTACCTGGGAAACAGATCAAAAACTATATACCTGTGGTTGTGGAACAGCACCACAGACAATGGACACAATCTTTTGGTCTGCCCATTGCCGGAGCAACAATGCACAGGAAAGGACCTTGGCGAAATCCGTGAAGCAGCCAGAGTTTGTACCCATCTCTGAAGGATCATATGTTTTGAGAACCATGTGTTTGGGCACGATAATAAGAAGAAACTCATGAGAGGGCTTGGATCAACATCCTGGTAAAGGGCTCTTTCTTGGCGCCTTCTAGTTTTCTTGTTTCGACGTTTGGTTTATGTTTGTTTGTTGTTGTTTTTTTTCAAAAGACAAACCTTTCTCTCTGCCTACAAAAAAAATAAGTTCTACCCCATAAACTCTTTAATTTTATATTGTTCTATATTTATACATATATCTGCGTTCCTACATAAAAATGGACCTAATGTGACATTAAATTCTAGAGCTCAAAGACAAGTGAAATCTTGCACGCTGTATTCATGATATTATTTGAGTGTAGAGGAAAAGGCACGCGGACGAGGAATATGCGTTAAACCGGTATGAGAGACTTCCAATTGGTAGAAAGTACCCATTTTCGTAAAGGAGCATAGCAAATTGTACAAAAAAATACGACAAATGACCATATAATAAGTTGCCCTTAAAATATGGATCCACTTTTAATATTATAGTTAA
>JAMKCH010058476.1:0-12970 GCA_023653785.1 Ophioderma brevispina | reverse complement strand
AATTTTTCCTTTTCCATGGCCATTTGCATTTCAATCTCTTTTAGTTTGACTGCATCACTTGTGCCCTGTTCCAGAACCTCTTCTATCTCTTCCAAATATGAACTATCCCAAACATCTTCCTGGACAATTTTTTCAATCAAATTATTTTTGATGACTTGCTTTCTCATAGCATGTTTTGCTTCAAGTCCTAAATGCTTGGCTAGTTTCATCAACTCAGGCTTTTTTCAGCTCATCAAACTTCTCCCAAGTTATTTGCCCTATGAACACTTCTGGATCAAACTCCATTGTGATTGTACTCTACAACACAATGTACTAACTTGAACCAAACTACAAAGTAGTGCATGTAATACACACAAAATTTTGTATGCTAAAATTGTGCACAATGTTTACAATATTAATCACAATTTTAATGTGTAATTTCTGAACAATAAGGCTCAAATTTATCTCAATTCAATTCCCGGACGAGTCCCCAATTCTGTTATGGCGTCTCGTAGACGTCAAAGGTCAGAAATACCTTTTAAACACAAATAAACGAGCCTTGTGCACAAGTGATCTAAATTTTATATAATATAACAGATTTTAATGATTTGTAATTGGTTCAAGAATTTGGTATGTCCAAAGTACAATTATCTATACAATTCAAAATTACACTTAACAATTCTAATCTTACTCAGAGTTCATTTGTCTCCAACTAAAAGTAGCGTTGCAGTTCAACGATAATATGTCCTCACAGCGAAGACTCCAAAGTGACAGCATGCAAAGTCACGCTTATAAATCCTCGGGTAATATTCCATTGGAATCTTCTCAGTCCTGAAGTTAACTTTTGTCCAGCAGTTCAAGACGACGGGGCTTTCCCTCGACGACGCTAATGTTCCACAATAATAAAATCCAGGTAATATACAACCATCAGTCTGTCGCTATGTCTTCATATAGGATCACAAATTGGAATCCCTTTTTGATTCCGAAAACTGAAGCTCTTTGGCTTAAAACACGACAGCAGACAATTTAGCTATCAAGCTCCGGCGGCATCCAAATATTAAATCCTGGCACTAGATGTAGAGAACTCAAATCTACCATTATTGTAGAGTAAAACTAGCTATAATTATACTGTATAGCTCCAGAGCTCTAGTTTAGCTCCTGATTTCAACTGCTGGCGGTGAGACTTAACTCAAATCTCAAATATATACTGACTTCACAAAGTCCCAGTCTAAAAATAGATATTACCTACAGAATCATGCATAAACATAACCTTGCAATAGCTGACCAAGTGAAATCCACATAAAGTACTTCATCTGAATCACATCACTTTCATATATAACTTTGTGGGGAATTCCCTGATCGACAATGGTTTCATCTCAAAGCATAAAACAAGTGACTCAGTTCGAAGGTAGCGCATCTTGGGAATTCCCACTTCCCTATGTGCAATCTAAACAGGTGCACTTAGCAAAAAACAAAACTATGGTATTCCCCTTCTCTATTTTACAGTAAATCAAATAACTTTTCCCGTGAGAAATATTTCTCAAATATTTTTATTTTTTTTAATAATATTTTAATCAGAAAACTGGGAGGCCATATAACAGTAGCTATACACTGATACCAAACAACGATGGTATAGGCCGTAATTGCGAAAAAATCGAGGGTGGGGTGGTATTACCCCCCTGTCGTAACGTAGTAGGAAAATAGAACCCCTTGGTTGGCAGAGGGTTAACCCTTGTAACAAGACGAAACACGTGGTTACCATTCAGAGCAAGCCAAGCATTCTCATTTGACCCCTGTATTATGGATTATCCCCCTCCTCATTCGCCTCCAGAAAATGGTTCATAACTTCATAGAAGACAAAACCACTGAGAAAGAAGGCCCGATCTTTACAGGTCGCGGAAATTGCTCCAGACGACCCAACACAACCGTATAACCACAGGAGCTAGAGACATTTGTAACAAATCTCAAGTCAAAAGGTTTGAGTGATTAAATATGTTGCCAGACTGGACAGGGACCCCTGAAACGTGATTCTTAAGTGAGCAAATGGTGCCTTAAGGAGAAGGGGCCAAAAAAAATTTGTAAGGGGTCAAATTTTTATTTAAATTGATCCAATCATGTTGAAAAGGTATAACACGTTATTTGTCTAACCACTAAGGGATTCAGGAAAGGAGAGTTGTACTCTTTACAAACGTAAAAAATTAACAGTTATAGGACTAAAAACAGCACAAATCAATAAAAAGGGTCAATTTCAGGCTACAGGTCCATGAAACGTTCTCCGGATTTAGATTAAAAAAAATGGTGCAAAATATTTGACGGGAGGTCATAGGATTGAAATCGGATCGTTTGACTGGTAAAAGGCCTTAGTTACGATGTAGGGTGCACCAAAAGTTCACTGTCCATGGTATTCAATGGGCTTAAACCGTGTTTCCCACCCTACTGTCTTAAGCAAAGCAGTTGAGACACTCCAAGTGAGACACTCAAAACTATCCATTATTTGATCCTATGAGCTCCACCAATAATTTGCACATCTTACCAAATCATTAGCAAACTTAAAGATTTGACCCCTGTATACTGAAATGGACCCTGTTATTGATATTTGTTGTTTTTACCTAGTTAATCTTAAACTTTACCGTGTTGGAGATAGTTACCAAACTTACATTCCTTGAATCCTTGTGGTTAGACAAATAACATGGTATACTTTTCATACCACGATTGGATTCAATTTAAAAATTTGACCCCTCTACAAACATGTCTTGGCCCCCTCTCTTAAGGCACCCATTTGTGGCCTAAGAATATGTTTAGGGGGTCCCTGTCAGTATGTCTACATAGTTAAAACACCCAAACCTTTTGTACTTGAGATGTTGGAAACCAAATGTCTGCTAGCCTTCAGGGCTATATAGTGCTATGCTGGGATATTGCTATTTCAATAATTATTTATGATAACTATCCTAGAGGGTATTTCGTCAGCAAATAGCCTCCCTGGGCTGGGAAGTTATTGGAAGATAAGTCTTGTCTTGAATCGATTGTAAAGGTACTTGCTCCGATCGTGTTTGCCCCACCGACTACCCCGTAAGCAGTAGGATACAATTTCTCAGCCTCCAAGTCCATTTATTTCAGGGGAGATAGAGACAAAAAGGGACTGGCGTGAATGGTAACCTCCAAGTATTAGCACTGACCATTACAATATGCAATAATATATTATAAGTAGAGTAACCGTAATATTCGGAAACATAGCGCCTTTAACATATAGATCCATATTATTCAAAATATGACACACCCTTAGAGCAACTTTTTAGTAAAATAGGGTTGGGCCTAAAAATGCCACAGAAAAATTTTTCGTTTTATCAAACTTTAAATTGTCACAGAATAACGTGTCCAAAAAGTGCTAGAAAAATCAACAATGGGAAAATGTAAAAAAATAGGGGGTGAATTTTGTTACAGGGGTCAAAGTAAAAGAGGTCTAATGGTTTTGACAAACCAAACTTGTTCATTGGTCATGAGGTTAAAAAGGTATAGTTTGCCGTATCACGGTCATCGTTTTTAGACTTATAATATGCTCATACGGTTCAAGGTCAGCCTGTTGGTAATCTTAGAGTGCTCCCGATTTGACGAAATAGTCTCAAATTGTTATATGGGTTTATATTCAGATACACAAAGTCTGCCTACATTTTCTCTGCATTTGATATGTATGTAAATATAAATGTAAGCGTTATGACCGACATAGGAATGTAGACCATTGGTTACATTTTGACGCATCGTTATATTAAAGGTGAAATAAAAGATAGCAAGTCCACAGATAAAACGCTGTTTAAAACAAAAGTTTACACAGATTGTTTACAAGTTTAAACAAGTTTGTTACCGGGTGAACTGAACAACACTTTTTAAACAATTGTTTAAACTTTTTAAACAGCGTTTTCTTTTGTGTATTATATTTCCTGGTCCTTTGGGACTATAGAAGAATTTGGACCATTTTGAAAGGAGTCGTACTTTCTTTAAATGTGTGCCCAGGATGACTTTGAAACTTTATTGCCCTATCACGAAATGAAACTATAACCTACAGATAGGGCAAACTATACTTTTTTAATCCTTAGGACAAGGCCAAATTTTACATAGATTTCAGTAGAATTATACCTACTTTAGTATGTTCCCTTGTACAACCTTCCCTCCCCTGCAAATACATGTTCTCCGCTCTTTATACTGGTATACAGCTAGATTTTGATATGTAATTCTCTCGTCATTTCTAAGTATAAAACACCAAAATCGTTTCGTTTGCATTATATTTTGGGTCACACACCATTTATTACTTGTATATTATTACAAGCGAGAAAAGGGTAAGACGTTTTTCATATACAGTGTGAGTCAATTATAAAACCCTACATTCAGGAAGATTTTTTCTTTAACGTTAAAACGTTTATTTTCGTCATGTTTGCTTTGGTTGTTTACAGAGATAACAGGCTAAATCAGAAAGATTTTTATTTGATGTCTTTCGACTTTTGTGTTCAGACACTATGAAAATTTTGCGGAGAGACCTAAAATTCAGTTTGGGGGGGCCGATTTTAGCCCTACAATGCGGAGAGACTGACCCCGACGTATACCCTAACCCAATATAGCAAAGACAATTTCCACATATGCAATTTCAGATGGTAATCGATTTCTTCTCGACAAAACATATCAGTTGAAAAAATGGTTATTGTTTAACATAATATAAGTAAAAATAATCTTCAAAATTAACTTACATTGTTTATCAATCATAAAGATCAATTATTGAAATCACCAATCACCCCATATCACAATGTCTCAGTTCCATGACTCTGAAAACTGCTCAGAGATGTTTTGTTTTAAACATCTCTAAGGTATATTATTGCACAAATACCGTATCCTCGGCGTCCCCATAAATTGCAAGAAGAACTTAAGCTGACGTTTTCTGTAGAGAAATCGGAATTCAAACTTAAAATTCAACATCGCACTGCTGTTTGTTATCAAGTCGGAATCAACACTTTCTATGGTTTCACATTTTGCGCAAGTTTCGACTTGTAGGTTCAAAACCCCCACCCATAAATCTTGCTGAACCAAGTAAACTGTGGCTTACACCACTATCTTGAATTTCTTATTTGGGAAATTGACCATTTTGTTTACTTGAGCTTTTCGTTTTTAATCTCCGGGATATTATTTTTAATAATCCTTCAATTACTCTCCCACCTGCTATTGTGGTTAACCATAATTTGGTGTTAAATGTTGTGCCTCAAACCACTGCTGAAGACCATGTTACCTTATGTCAGCGATGCATCTTGGTTTGGCTCAAAATCGGCCAAACAGATTTTTAGGTCTCTCAGCAATATAAGCGTCACTTCTTCCTCCAAAGTCAAATGACACCAAATCACGTTTTCTTAAACCTGTTTAATCCTACTTTATAACCTATAGCAAACATTTGAGCAAAAATAATTTCTTACTATTTTATTATTTTTTATTCTGAATGTAGGTTTTTTTACTCACACTGTAGAGTCCCATTGATGCAAATGAGGTAGTACATTGATCCGGTCATTGCACTGTATGATGTTATGAAATGGCAATACCTCCATTTGCAGCAATGGGACTTCTGATTGACACGTCTACGAAAAAAGATCCAGAATACGGCATAAGATAAGGCAAGCTATTTTTATAGAAAACTTATATTAGTATACACATATAGCTGCGTTATTTCGCTATTATGGGGCTATATCAGCTAGGATAATATTGCCCACTTGTAAGCTTATGCTTGATAAGCCTATTCATTATGTGAATTGTAACATTATAATAAGGTGATCCGCACTGATCTGTAATTGGATGGGATTCATCCAATATTGTGCATATTGTGATAGTCTTTGTGATGTCAAATATGCAAATTCCTGCAAAGAGCAGGAAGGTTTTCTTGGAATTGTACCCAGATGTATATGTCTAATTTCACAAATTAGACTAAAATTTAGGCAAGAATGTTTACTTTGATGTTGAACATCGTACAAAATAAATCATTTAAAATTAACCTACTGAATCTTCCCATAATAAATCATTTTAAATTAACCTACTGAATCTTCCCATATCTGCTTTAAGCCCCTCTATGTCTGTATTTTGAGTTAGTATAAATGAACTTGTTACTGTCCTAAAGGGTGCTTTAGTCGGCAGGTTATCCAAGTACTATTTTTCACTGTAAAATTGTTGGACAGGGTCTTTTGGGATGAGTTTGCACAATATACAACGACCTAGCTATTGTCCACATTCCCGACACGTGTCTGCAGTTCAAATCTATGAAAATCAGGCCTTGCTTATATAGCATATGGGAATTCAATTCTTCGATGCCGGTGTGAAAGCAGATATAGTCCTCCGGGAGCCACAATCCAGGCTCCATATACGATAACGGAATAAGGCGTGAAACTATAATGTTGCACGAAGAGTCAACTGAATGGAGTGACCTATTATTTACTGTTGTAGCCGGACTATGAGTACGGCGGACTATAATTACTTCTACATCGACTAGTGCAGACGTATACGTACAAGTATGTCACCAAATTATAAAGAAATACAAAAGAAATTTATATAATCCTCTCGGTATTCTCAGTTTTGAGACGAGAAAGGATACTAATTTAAGAACTAATGCCAAACAACATTATAAACAAATTCTATGTGTCAAAATTGTGATTTCATGTGTAGAAATTTAATTATTGAAAAAAATATTACTGATGACGTCATATCAGTTTTCTTAATTAATAATTTAATATCTTTTATTTGAAAGAAAATATCAAAAATCCGCACATACATTTTGTTGATAAGCTTTGATACTCTAGGTAGTGAAGATTACAGCTTCAGAACTGTAAAAATAAACTGTTCCGGAGTTTATGCATGAGTGAGGTGAAAGACCTCTATTCCGTTATCGTATATGGAGCCCGGACTATGGCTCCCGGCGGACTATTCGTACAGAACATTTTTGTTTTGTAGCAGACAATTCAATTAATGATTTGGGATGCTTTAAAATTTGCTGGATTTCTATAACTTTAGAGACCACGCCTTTTTCGAAACTCGTATAGTCCTTTTCTTTGTAACCTCCAATCACTCTTGCACATTATATTAGACCAACTTAGGTATGTGGTTGACATTCCGCAACAATAACACATTATTTCAAAATCAAGACACAGCGATCTTATTGCTTTCTCGTGTATGTTGGCCCACTCCGACTGACTGTTCACAAGAGGTCAGCAGATTAACTACAAATTGTTTGTCCTCCAGAACGCAAAGAGCGCATCGGAATTGCAATCGCTCGCAGATAAATTTGAAATACTGCAGATTTCTATATTTGGCCCTCAGCACTCTGGACTCCAGCTGACCTTCGAGAATACGGGTCGGTGCTCTTTACTATTATTCTTGACTGGTTCATTAAAAAAGGAGTGACGTTCACTTCAAACGAGTGAATGTCCACTCTTTAAAGAGTTAAATGGAGGACAACACATTTTAGAGTGGTGTTCACTCTCACTCTTTTTGGAGTGAAAGCTTAGTGATTCCTCTCTTTTTGGAGTGGATTAACCATTTTCGAGTGGTTTACACTCTTTTTCGAGTGAATTAAGATTCAATCGTTTTTTTCACTCTTTTTACATTTAGAGAGTATGAAGTCTCTGTATGGAGAAATCTGTGTTGTGGTATGTTATTTTTGTGTGTAAAATATATCCGTATCATTTGAGAGTATATTGAAGGAATTTTATATTTTGTTTGAAAATGTGCCAGTGCCGCTTTAAAGCAATAATGGCACATTTTTAAAGAGTGCCCGCAATTTTGAAAATTGGAGATTTTTGCACAGTTGTGTTAGTAATTGTCTGGTAAACTGTACTTGCGAACGACATTGCTCAAATGTGCGCATTTGTCTTAAAAGAAACGATTGTGTAGTTAGAATCGGGATCCCGATTGTAATATAACGGCGGATCTGGAAAAGCCAATTTTATGTCCGTTCATGATGAAATAGTGGCACCTCACAAAAATTACCTCCAACTTAACTTGCCTGAACCGACGGAATACCTAATGGAAGAGCGCAAACACGTACATGTCAATATTGGAACGACATTTCCAGCAGCCGTTCAATTATTATCGGAGATCTCCAATATTTGTCACAGCAGCCCGCAACTCCCGCTGTGCATGGATTACACCAACATCAGGTCACGCACTGCTGCCATTTCAAAACACGGACATTTACTTCGCATTTCCCAAGAAAAATCGATGACTGTGTAGAAATTTTTTTGTCTAAAATGGTCCCTTTTATACCACCCGAAACCGTTCAACAGAAAAACTTCTAACCGGTCACATATTTGTTTTAAAACCTTATAATTAAACCCGAATATCAAATTTCCACAGACGCACACTAAAGTCTGTTGAAGAGACTCGTTCGTTCGTTCGTTCGTTCGTGTCCACAAGTCATTCGTAATGGCTTGTGGTGGTGTCAGGATTTGTTCAACTGTGTAAGCTGATCCGGGGCCGCGTGTATCTATGATACGGACGCTCCTAACATGGCCCGCGTTTTTTTAAGCTGGGGGCGGATTGGGAACAGTCAGGGGTTTACACCCTACTCTTATTCGACACTGACTGCGATGTACATGTACAGTTGTGACTCTCTGTACACGGGACCGACGGCTTAACGTCCCCTCCGAAGGACGGGATGCTTTCATGATTCATTTGCCCAATTCCAAGTGAACCATGGAGGAGAGCGGTATTCTGTATTTAATCAATAGCTCGTATACAGATTAAATCCAGAATTGAGCACCCGAGTGAATCCCAGCAAGTGACCCCACCGGGATTCGAACCCGGATTTTGATTTGGTATATTTGCGCCATAGGCAAGCACCCTAACCACTAGACCACGCTCTCCCTGAAGAGACTCTTATTTGAACAATGACACTCATAACAATAGCTCAGCGGGATGTTGTCGGCTGCTGTGGATATTTATCATTCTAATTACAAAATTCCTTCTTTTCCGACACATAGAGAATTTAGAGATCAACCGTTCACAGGTATGGTTACTTGCCAATTACCATTAAAGATGCAACAAGAGATTTCACATATCAGGTGTCCCTTAGAAAATCGAAACTGCTGATTTTTGCCCTGATGTAAGGCTTTCCATCAAAAATATTCCCACCTGAAAGGATTAGGCTGAGAAATGTTCACTTGGTACAAAAATTGTGAAAATTCTACTTTCGTATAGGAGCAAATACGAAATTCAGCCTATGTTTTATATTGAAATATAGGCAAATCAAAATCACTTGTTTTCTCTCTTTTAAGATATTTCTGTTGCCAAATACAAGGTAAAATCTGTTGAGTGTCTAATCTATATGAAATCACTATTATGGCACAATATGTGGGTGCCTCAAAATCTCTCGTTGCACCTTTTAATGCAACTGTGCAAAAAATCTCAAAATATGTGGAAAATTTGCTGTAGAAGTTCCACGTAATAGGATTCGTTGCCCCAGCAATCGGTCCAAACAAATCACTGGGCACCGGTGTGAAAGCAGATATAGTCCGGCGGGAGCCACAGTCCGGGGCTCCATAGACGATAACGGAATAAAGCGTGAAACTAATGTTGCGTGAAGAGTCAACTGAATCGATTGCCCTATTGTTCACCATTGTGCCCGGACTATGAGTACGCCGGCACAGGACACATGCTACATAATGAAAAGTTTGAATTCCCCGCGCTATAAGCCTTTTGATTTGTTTGGACCGATTGCTGGGACAACGAATCCTCCGGGCGAATCCTATTACCTGGCAAGACGAAGAATTGGGGGCGCTCTTTAAAATGTGCTGTTATTGCTTTAATCACTAATAGCAGCATTGCTGCGAACTTAGTTCAATGCATTTTTCTTTACGGAATAGGAGGTCGCAGTTTCATTTCTATCTTTTTATGAGAATAATTATATCCCCCTAATGCCTTATAATCAATACCCAACGCGTTTCCGGTATAGTACCCTGCATCCTGCATGTATACTCCGTTCAAATTGGCCTGATGACACTTATCGTACCACCAACCTCCCTTGTACTTATCAGCGCAATTAGTGCCATAATTATCCTGTTTGTTGTCATATGTAGTGAATTTCTGGTTGTGATGAAAAGCCGTCATTGAATCACCTGCAGTACAACACCAAAACAAAAAAAACCACACACACACACATAAAAGTGTGACATGAGCAAAGGAACAGAAAGGACTTCAGGGCTTTATGTCCGACATACCATTTTACCTTTGAACGTTTTGACCGAGGATCTACACCAGTCGGCAGAAATAGCCATGCCACGTTGTTTGCCCCAACACTAAACCTACCCGGAGGTTCTTAATGGAAATGAGTGTGTGGGGATGTCTGGATCTCTGGATCATTTATACTCCAACAAAGCAGGTTCCTGGATCACGCTAGAGTTGTCCGGCCGAGAAGGATGTCATTCCCAGCCCCTCTGGTATATTAAACGGTCCTCTTTCTTGAAAATTTGGTATAAGAAAGGGGTTGCATTTCTAATACAATTGTATTTCCCAGTGGTCAATATAGGTATAAAGAACTGCTGCCAGAATGGCTCACAATACATTTAATCAGTCAGTTTTCTCTCCGCTTCGCCCACTGTGGCTTCGACCCAGAACCTCCACCCAAGGTATGTTTTGCACTAGGTCCAGTCTCCAGAGCCATGCCATTCTACGCCTGTGTCCCTCGATATGAAAACTACTGGCAGGGTGTTAATGGTCAATAAGATGTACATAGAGGGGTAGCCAAAATTAATGTCACAGGTGTAGATACCGGTAGTTCAACTAATTTAGGTATAAGAGTGACAAATTTGTTTAATATTTGGTATATTTTCGGGGTAGCGGTCCAAACATCCGCGCACACACCCTACCTCCTCTAATAAGGTGAGTGCCCTCCCGACCCTAACTCTGACCCTAACCCAACCGTGACCCTGACCCTAACCCTGTGACTGACATACATAACCCTAGTCGTGTGAAGCTGCTTTGAAGCTGGATATCAAAGCTGGATTGGCTTTAGCACCGCCCCTAAAGAATCCAAACCGCCAAAACTACTATCCATGAAAACGAAACTTTCTTCTGCTTCAAACCTTTAGATCTATTCATATGTATTACAGTGATGTTTCCACAAAACAAGAAAAACATGCCTAGCGTTGAATCAGAAATATTTGGTGGAGTACACATTAAGTACGCATCCGATAATTGTCCTTTAGGCCAATAACTGGTTATGGTTTACTCACCCGCGTCAGAGGAGGCGTCATAAGCTCCCAATGTCAGCCTGTAATGATCTGCTTCGTTATTGACAAGGAATGATGCGTACAGAGCAAACCATGTGGCAAAACAGTTGTCTATATCTATCCTTAGTTGATAAGTTGTCGCCTGGTTCGTAAATGTGTGAAGGTTGTCATTGCCTAACCAATGCTCTCCGGATGCATCTCCAAAGCCGGCCTTGTAAGTATCCCAGTCACGGTGGAAATCTATGGTCCCATCCTCTCGCCGTTGAAAAACCTTTGCATGGTCATTAGAAAATTAAATTAGTCATAGAATTGATATTCCTTCAGCAGAAACATAGTAATGCATTGACCATGCGGTATTAATTTTCACAACCTGGATCTTTAACTTCTGTATAGGCCCGTTTGCAGTGGGATACTGGAGTAGCGTCACCCCCCCCCCCTTCCACCAAAGGGTCAAAGATACACATTTTGCTGGTTTTTATATACAAAAGGTCCAAAATGTATAGAAACTACGACTAGAAACTCCACTTTATGGTAACGGCACGTTCAAAAAGTGTGGTTAGGTCCAAATATACAAAAAAGGTCACAATTTCAAAGATCCGCATTCCCCGATAAATCCTGCGTACGGTCGTGCTTCTGAAACAGTGTAATAGTTGCTCTGATTTCGCAATGCATCTCTTGCAAAACGACGTAGATTTGATTAACAAATTTATTAACATTACAAACAAAATTATTGTTCTTCCATAATTAGTCATATTCAGATTCTTTGGAATTACAAACAAAGGCGGCGGAAGCGGGGGAGAGGAAGGGGTGGAAGAAGGGGTGTGTCCCCCTTAAAGTTTGTGAAGAGCCCCGAGGATACGTGCCCAAAGGATACGTGTACAAGATAGGCGGCCGTCCAACATAAAAATGTTGATGCTTTCATAGGCGTAAATCCCGGGGGGGATGGGGGGATATATCCCCCCCAATATTTTGATGAGGGGGGATGGTCAATACGATCATCCCCCCCAATGTTGATGCCTGTTCATGTATTTTTGACCAAAGATAACCTCATATTTTACCAAAATAGTTTAAAAATGGTAAATTTCCGCGCGCTTCCCGCGCATTTTGTTCTAGTTACATTTACATGTGACGATATTAGCTTCTAAATGGCCAAATTTTTATCGCGCTTCGCGCGCACATGTGCTATAATGGATCTTTTCAGCAAACCCCCGTTTCATTCATAAATTTTCGTCAACCCCATCCCCCCCCAATGTCAAAAAGAAATTTACGCCACTGGATGCTTCCAACGTCATTGATTACAAACTAACATGTAAACCTCAACCAAGTATACTCACAGTCCAACCACCACCATCCGTATCCATATCACACCATACTTCCATCTTAACGGCACCTGAGCCAGCATCCGGATAAATGTAGTAAGCACCGCTTGATGTACGCACCACGTAAGGCGAAGCCATGGCACCGTATGTAGTTAGAATCTCATAGCAGTCGCTAGGTTCTGGAAAACATAGGTATCCTTCATATTGCTTATATTTAATCACGCTATATGAAGTCAAATTACATTTTTACATGCAACAAAACAAGCCCACTGTCCGATTCCAGCATGTCGTTTTATGTTTGATTCCAGCTGTTATCATTTTAAAGGGGGATGGCCCGATTTAAGGATATGAAGTTTTCATCTTGATAGATTGGCCTTCACCCAAAAACCCCACCTGTAAAGTTTCGCGCCGATATTTCAATGCGTTTTC
>JAMKCH010058475.1:0-10358 GCA_023653785.1 Ophioderma brevispina | reverse complement strand
TGCAACGGTGTAATTCAGTTGAGAAAACGGAATGCATTCCGTGATAAAAATAGAAGGTATGAAATATATTTCTGAGACCATTTTGTCTATATACTGTGCTGTGGTAACAAGTTTACTTGGGCGCCGGACTATGCTTAGGTTTTTCTTATGCCATGTGTACGGGTTTACATAGTCCGAGTACTCACTGGACACTCCATTTGGGGTCGTAGTCCCCCGGCTTCGCCAGCTACGACGTGTTCCGAGCAGGGTTTTACATATACTAATGCGGGGGAGTGGGTCATACTCGCTCGCTAGTCAATACCACTGATAGTACACGGGGTGTACCTCGAAAGGGACATAGCCGATCTTCTTTGAACAAGACTAGAGGCACGCCGCTGCGTGTGGCCCTTTAGGGGAGGGTACATTACTATAAGGGTTTTCAAATGTTTAAACTGCTCTAAATCTAATTAATATAGTCTCTCTCAATTATCCTTATATAACCAGGAGTAAAAAACGGTCAATTGGTCAGCATGCGTGTAGTACTTCCTTTCCAAATAGTTTTGGAAAATAGGCTAAAGGGCACATGTTTTTAAAGGGATTATGCAAGCCTGATTCGAGGGATCAAAAAATGTGGAAATGCTTTTTTAACTTAATTAAATCAGGGATAAGTGTGTACAATGACATATACACTGCTTTAATGTAGAAACAACCCACCAATATGAAAAAATGAAGTATTTTGAGAATTTGTCATAACCGTCTCCCCCAAATAGACATGCAACGATGACGACTCAAAAATCCCTGCACTACACGCTTGATTGTGGTTTTACGCGTACAGAATAACAAAGATCCATAATATTTGGGTTTGAGGTCAAACTGTATTGATCATGGCGCACAATACACGCTGAAAATCTGTGAATCTTCACCGGAACGACCAATTTTTGAATCTCATCGGAATTTTTAATACGCACGTATAAAATTACAGATAGATAAAAGTACTGTACTTGTCTTTAATAATACGCGATTTCAAGCCAACCACTCGCAGTATGTTCGCATATCGCATCGCCAGTAACACAATATAAAATATGAATTTTGATGATTTTTTCGATGTTCGGTTTAGCAAAACCGCTGCTAATGCCCTGTTAATCAAGAAGGGGCAACGTTGTAATACCAAGATTCTTTCTTTGTAAAATATTGTTTGTTAAAAGTATTTAATGATACTGATTCAAATATGCCTTTTATTTTGCAATAGAGTTGGTTCCCTTAGAGGGAGTGGTAATAATGTCCCCATCCCCATATGATGGCATTTTGCACCCCTTCCATTATAACACCAAGAAGATATGCCGAAAGGCAAAGCATTTCATATTTGAACATCAGTATCATTAAACATTAAAAAATATTTTTTACTAAGAAATCTGGGTATTACAAACCTGGCCTTTCTGAAAACAAATGACTTTAGCTATTTTCCCAAATATCATGGAAAGGAAGTACCACACGCGTGTGTGAACCCAATTTGAACTTTTTTACTCCTGGTTACCGGGAATAATTGAGCTATATTACATAGATTTAGAGCATCTTCAAAAGCCTTTGGACTCCCCCCCCCCCCCCCCCATAGTAACTTTCCCCCACTCCCTGGGGACCACACGGTCAGGGGTCTAAGGCAACATTCTATTTGCAAAAGTTAGATTTTTGCTGAATTTTCCCCATTTCAGATATTGGTCCCTCGTTCGTTTGATCAATCCCTTCTATTCTAGGTTGATGTACTGTGGTCAAAGTTCATTTAAACCACTCTCGCGAAGAGAACAAACCGGCATCAGCAAATGCAGAATCCCGCTTATATCCGTGTACAGGTTTCTGATCAGAGGTTAGCATAAACGGAGTTTTTCGCCGGTCTCTGACGACCTAGAGTATGAACTGCAAAGGAAAACTCTTGTAACCGTCCTATGTGGAGACCAGGTGTCATGAGTTACTCTATTCCGATTCGATGTACTAGACGAGATCCTATTCGTGTGCAATTTTAAACAACACACCCACATATTATCGTGTAGTGTATTAAAAGTCAAACCAAAATACTTGTTTAGGGTTGTCTTACCAAATAAAAGAGCTGGTTAGGATAAATTTTGGGAGGTTCTAGAAGATGGTATAGTCAATTACTACTTTCCTGCCCCCCGGCCAAATAAAGTGTTTACGCTTATAAAGTTGTGTTGAACCATATTCACAGTGGTAGTTATGTGCTTTCAGACTGTGATCTAATTCGTAAATCAGTGCAAATACACTGACCAGGAAACAATTAGCAGTGAGCTAACAGGCCTTGCTCCGATCCACTAGCATGGGTTATATAAAGCCAGTTATTAAAGATACTTATCCTTTATTTGAAAACATTCACGTCAATTGTTTTGGTCGCCAGTGCATAAGAGTTATTTTTATTGTGGAAAGCATATAATGTTATAACTAAACTTTTCATTTTTGATATTATATTCATGTTCTTCGTGTAAATATTTCAATCGGCAATTGTGTGATTTTTTCCACAGTTCAAAAAGTACTAATTAATTAACCTTAAAAACAAATCTGCTTATAATTTACCTGAGATGTGGACGTTTTTAAGGAAAATATGTAATAGCTGAACTTTTGACCCCCCCTAAAGGGACACAATGCATGAAAAATATCAAACATAATGAAGTGGGCCCTAACTAAATCACTTCCACAGTTCGGAAACCATTTAGAATGTTTTCCATTCTACAAAACAACAACCGTAGAAACAGCAAGAGTTCGTGCAGTTCAAGGTCAAGATGTTACAATCCCTGCCAGAAAGTCTCAGTGTCTCCAGCATGTTTTCAAAAACATTCAGATTGAGATTCAGACATGTACTTCAGGCTTGTATAAGATAATGATCTGACGTAAAATGAGGATTTACCGGGAGAGCACATATACAATGAATTGTTCTTGGAGCTGAGACTGCATCTGTCATGTGTCTTTTTAAATCAATTCAAAATGATTTCATGGTGAAACGGAAGTGGATGAAAGGCGCTACTTCAGGAATGATAAAATATCCACGCCTACCGTTCACCATAGAGTTGATCGACTTCGCGGGGCTAGGGAGCACAGAAGAGTGCAGCTCGGACACTGGAGACATGTTGTTTTTCCGTTTGGATGAGACATTCTTATTTGCTAATGCCAAAAACACGAGTTATACTCATCTGAATAAAATTCCCCATTTTCCTAGCGGCACACATTTGTATTTTTCAGGCAAGTATTGGATTGGGTTGTGGTGCGCATAAATGTAAATCGGTTGTATTGGCGGGTGCAATTTCAATCAAAGCAGGCCCATCCAGCATTCTTTGGATAGAAAATTTTACATTCACCTCGAAAGAGATCGGTTTCAATATGGCGTCCAAAATTTAGTGCACGAGCGCGCATTCAGGCGACGAAACTTCAACAAACTTAGTGTCCAAGTGAAGTCCAGCGTCTCTTTCATTTCCTTTTCTAAAATATCATAAGTCGTTGCACTAATATAGTTATTTCAATTATAAACAGTGCAATATTATTTTAATATGGTTTTAATTACTAACTGCCTGTGTAATTGCATTTTTCCAAGGAACTGCTAGTGGTGACGCAACGGATAAGCGCATACTCATGATCCTAAGTTCGTGAGTTTTCGAGCCCCGCTGAGGTCAATGTGTTGGTGTCCTGGGTAAGATACTTAGTCTCAATTGCCTCGATCACCAAGCGAAATATGCGGAGCTGTTATGGGGGATATTACAATCTAACGTGCGATAGAGTTGTGACGCCCTAGCCATAGCCACCTGATTGAAGCGAAATGATGTGACGATTTCCTAATGGCCGCGTAATAATAATTTGGCAGTAGTGCCTTGAGCACCCCGTTAGGGCCGGGATATGTGCGCGTTATAAATCGACATTAATCCTTTATTAATTCACTGGGGTGTTTACGAGAAGTCTACGGGAGATCCAAGAATATCATAATTTACAGTTGATTTTTGAATTTCTTTTGGCAGGTTTGTGAGCATGAGTTTAAACCAAAAACAAGTTGGCAAACCGGTCAAATAAAATGTTTATTGTTTGGTCTAACATAAAAATGGTGTGCAGATGCCCAAAATGTGTGCTGCAAGCTGGGAAAATGGGGCTTTATTCAATGAGTATAACTTTCGTGTGGCATGAGCAAATTCAAAACAATCTTTTTTAAGTAAAGAGGTTCAGAAACAGCCCTTTCCCCATGCAGTTAAAGTTACGGTGGAAATCTTTTATAGATTTTTTACAAAACTAAAGAAAATGAGGTAGACTTCTTTTTCATTCAGCTGTATTCCTATGAGGGCATATTAGGTCATAGTTTCAGATCCATTTGAAATACCATTTAAATTAATGACTTTATCACTGTGATCCCATTTTTGAAGAAAAAAATGAAAAAAAGTGCGGAAAACTACGCTATGCCCCGACGAAACATTCCAAATTGATAGATATGTCGAAAAATAAGGTTTTACAATAACTCGTCGATTAGTTTTGGTTAATTTACATAATTTTTGGGTAAACATACCGATGGTTTTACGAATCAGTCCTGTGCTACTTTCGTTCTCACCATGCTTTCGGTCGCTCAAAAAATGCTGTTTAGCCGACCAATTGGACTGCGGTGCGCTTTGCCAGAAAGTATGTTTCCGATCAAAAATTTACATCGATATATGGAAGAGGGCTGTATTTTAGGCTCCTTCTGAAAAAATTGACTGGGCCAATTGTTTGTTGTTCTAAAAACAGGACCTTTTGAATATCATCAAAAACATTCTCTATGAAAGCGCACAACAATGAAAGGGACAACGAATGGCATGAAAAACTATTCAGACATGATGAAAAGGGCCCTTACGAAATCACTGCCACAGTTTTGAAAACAATTTAGATGTTTCCATTCATGCAAAAAACAAAACAAAAACAGTTTAGAAAACAGACAAGAGGTCGTGGCAATTCCTGCCACGGAATCAAGGCGTTACATTCCCTGCCAGAAGTCAGAATGTTTTTGGACCACAATTCAAAAGGCATTCAGACTGAGATCAGGGACATGTACTTCAGGCTTGTAGTTAGATAGTATCTGACAGGGGTAAAAGGGGGATACCCGGGATTAGCAAATATTACAATATTAACGCACACCTGGACGTCACGGCATTGTTTTGTCGCTCCATTATCTTGCAAGAATGTAGGTAGAAACAATAAATCACTCCATTCGTAAAAGTACGAATGGCGGTTTTTGTGTTCGCCTGGCCCTAAGGCAGGAAGACACCAGGGGAGCAACTTTGTCAACTGTAGTTGATGTTCTGTTGAGTCTGTTGTGGAAAAAAGGGTTACAATTTGGACTGTAATATCCACATTACTTAAACCAAAATTGGGTCACAGGTGCAAAAAAACCATTGTGAGCCTTCATTTGTTGAGAGTCAAAGATCACATTTCCCGAGTTAAAGGTCATGTGAAGGTCAAGTTGGAAAATAGGGCTGGAAATGTAAAAAGTGACCTCATTTGAAAAGTCGGAAGTTCAATTGGAACCAAACTTGAGTCAACGGTGCAATATGGGACCCTCATTTGTTGATGAGGTAAAGGTCCACTACCCAAAGGTCAAAGGTATGTGAGGTCAAAAAGTTGTTAAAAAGGCTGAAAATGTAAAATTGACCTCATTTGAAAAGTGAAGTTCAATTGGAACCAAAATGGTGTAGGAGTTTACATGCAGGCCCTCATTCGTTTATGAGGTAAAGGTCAACATATCAAGGTCAAAGGTGATTGAGAGCCTATCATTCACAAACCGCGACGGCAGGCGACACAAGCGGGTCGAGGACGATGTATTTTTTTATTAAAGTCTCCATTCGTTACATTACGAATGGAGTGTTATTGTTCTAAACTCTCATTGTACAAAACAATGGAAAACACAAAACAAATGCCATGGCTTTATACGTGTGCTTTAAAGGAAATCAAATGAGATAGTATTACGAAAAAATGACTTAAGTATTAAGGTGTTGGGCATCATGAATTTAAATGGAACCGAAGAATTTTTTTAAAAATTGATAAAGTACATTTATTTGTGTGATAACAAATCGGAAATAAAAAAATGGTACCGTATTCGTTTTGATAAAAAAGACTTTCAAAAAGTATATTGTGCTCAAAAATTTACATTTTTACATTATTTACCACGCAAATCTATGGAGAAAATGTTGATGCACCGATTACTAAAGGTGCTCTAAAAGCTAACAAAGGGACGATCGTTTTTCTGATTTTCACATAGGTTTAGGTCTAAGTTGCATACGTGAAAATACCGAAATAAAGAAATGGTGTCAACGTATTAGTTTTCCTGAAATTGTCGAAATGACATTGTAAAGGGACATATCCCGTCTTCCTAGGACGCTGCGTTCCGTGTTATTTTACGGCCTATATGTCCAACGCAGGCAAAAAAAACATGAGTGCGTGAAGGTGAGAGGTAATTAATCAGGCGCGTTCTTAGACATGTCCTAGCAACATCAGAGTTCTATGGGCGGGGGGGGATGTAAGGAACGCTTACAAATTTGCGTTAAATCGCAGAGAAGGGAAATCTGAGTTTTTGTTAGAAGAATAAAGGTATTGATTTTGGGAACGGATACTCTCTTTACGACAGATTGAACCCAAGGCGATACCATTATTTAAGTGGAAGAAGAACGAGGCCGGATGCCAAGTTGTTCCACGCAAAAAATAATGGTTGTCGCCGGGTTCAAGTTGTTGTAAAGAGAGTACGGTTCCCAAAATCATACCTTATTTCTCATTCTTAAACAGCTTATCATTAAGGTCATATTTAACCCAAATTCGCGATGACTTTACGGCTTCTAATACAACAAGAAAGGCTGCCACCCCCAGTGAACAATTCCCGCAAACAACCCGTTGAACGCAACGATCATACGCAACGAGACGAAACGTTGGCAGGCGTGCGTGAACGTAGCAAAAACGCAGTATGACGCGAGCGCTTCAACCTAAAAAATAACTTCAATACGGAGCGCGTACTATCTGGGTTCAATTAACGAATTGAACCGGGCATCAGCCAAAGATTGCTCACATTTCACACCTGTTAAGATAACGTTTATATGTTACATTTTACTTAATCTTGAAAGGTCTCTCATTTAATTGTAAAGAGTTAAAACGATGTTAAACATACGAAGTGGAATCTACTCAGTGCAAGTATTTCAGATATAAACAGTGGGAAACTAACACTGTAAATCAAACTGTTTATAGATGCGTTACACGTTTTTAACACGTTGTTAGTTAATCAGTTACACCACAACGTAGAATAGGAACGTTAAATCTAAAACCGTGTGGGATTTAGGGAGCGTTCAATATTTATGCGGGGGAGGGGCAATGGAGGATTCATTTTTTTTCGGCCAAAAAAATTCGCGTTTTCCCTTCGCTTCCGTTTAAAAATTCACCATTTCCTTGATATTAGGGGATTTTACCATATAAAGTCCACGCTTTCCTCTTCCTGTGAATATTTCATACTCGCTCTTGCTTACATTGTTTTCCCTATTCTCCCTCAAATCCTCTTCCCCCTAGCGTAAATGAATCTACCTTACTTTGTAAATCGTTTCTTTTGAAATTAGGACATATGCCCATGTTTATAATGCAAGCAATTGAATGTGTATGTTCTAACCAATAGCCTATAAATGTTCATCTCATATACCTTCCAGTGTGTGACGTTTTAAACAATTTGAAGTGTTTAAGTAGTCTAATAAAAAATTATTTACCACCGGTGATGTTAAGGGACAGTTATTTTCCCGTTATTCTTTTGTTTACGTATTCCATTTGATACTCGCTCCATTAAATTCAACAAGAATACGTTAAACTAAATACCAGGACTTTCCTGATTGGTTGCGTCAATTTCTGATGCAGTGTTTTCATAGCTCCTATAGCTTTAGCTGATCCAAGGACAGGCGTAGAGCGGGCATAGAATGGAGAAATGTTCATCATTTGGATCCCAGTTTCGGGCAAATCATGTCCATATCGTATTCTGCGTTTCACTGGCAAGTTCATGGAGTTTAACTTGTAAACTAAAATCACAACGGCGTTGAGGCCGGAGAAGTAAAAATTCCATTATATAAATCCCAGATTCGGTCAAATCAATGTAGGCTATCCTATAAACTGTGTATTCTCTGTTTCAACCGGCAAGTTGATGCATGGTGTTTAACTGTAACCAAAATGTAGTTGCCCACGATAATATGGATACGTGTAATCAGAGGGTATATTTCCACCACTGGACATGGACTGAGTGAGCCAAAGAAGCTACACTGGGTTTGAACTTTATCCTCACTAACGATGGATTTAGTCAATGCAAATTAAGGGACATTGTTTTTAAAAGCATAAACGAAATTATTATTACACAATACTTCGTAAATTATTAAGGACCCTTGACACTCTTCTTTTATCAATCTCATTGGTTTGATTTATTACTACATCGTAAAAGAAAGTTTCTTTCAATCGGTCTTTCTTTGTTTGGGGTCGTAATTGTATTTCACACATTCGTAAAAAGAAAAAAAGTTATAGTACTTCGAAAGCTTGAAGACTCACAACAATGGGTAAACACCCGAGTGGTGTGCGTTAAATTAAGATAAGGCCTCTCGTTTTTTCACGACATTCGTGAAAATAAAACACGGCTTCGGCTACGCCTCAGCCGTATTTTATTTACCACGAATGTCGTAAAACTCGGCATTATCTTTTACGTAATGGTCTGTGAGCTGATTACTGGCATCATGTCCTGTGTATTTTGATTCAATTCAAAATAGATGTCATGGTGAAACTGAAATTGATGAAAGGCCTCTATCTTCAGTAAATGATAATCACATGTCTCCTATGATGTCCGCAGTAAACTTAAAAATTTTCATAGGAACATCTTGTTTGGCGAAGGTCCTATTTTTTGCACTTCTGATTTTGGTACCAATGGATAGCATGGTCCTCCTCTTCCATTGATACCAAATGAGTACCCACATTAGTATAGTAATAATATTCACTACGTGTCCCCTCAGTACTTTCAGAAGGTTGGGCATTGAATGAGGGGGATATGCATTGGGTGTAAATTCAAATTTCCTCGCTAAATTTATTGAACATGCGTCCGATAGCAGAGAAAAATAAGTATATGCTAATAAAGCGTTGGAATCAACGTAAATAACTACATTAACTCTCAAACCTCGACTATTGTGCTCGCGTTTTGGATACGAAATGACACACAAGTCTTTGCGCTCTTTATGTAAAGATGAGATAGATTTGAAGGAGCACATTGTCCTCCTAATCGACGCTATCAAAACTTTCCTCTGTTGACAGAAATGGGGTTGTAATCTATTTAGCATTACATCAAATGCAACACTACGTCCAGGATACACCCAGATGTAGAATATAGGAAAAATCACCAAAAAGTGAGGAATTTTCACCAATTCTATAATAATGTTTTTGAATCAGTAAAATTGGCGGACATATCGATTTTGCACCTATATCCAGTATTTACCCTTTTGGTATTAATTCATTGGAACGGATGTTCAATAAGGAATTACCCATTCGGAGTGTTTTACAAAAAGCTAAGTAGCGAGGGTTAACAGTCCTTGAAATATGTTCGCAATATTTAACACAGCATACGACATCTACCGTGTCAAAATTTTGTCTGAAAGTTAAGTTAATGATAAACAAAGCAAATCTTCTTGTGATAAATTGCTTCGGTTTTCAAATATTTTTGTTCCCTATGGGCGGCAGAGACAAGTTAACATTTTTAAGGTGTTTGCTTGCTTAACTGTTAAAAACATAAATACAATTAATCAACAGCTAAGTCTTCAGTGCTACAAAATAGATCAATTTATCAATTTCAGCCAGGACCTAAATGACTCTCGAAATACGGCACATTTTCTGTGATCGTTAGGTCGTCACGCTTCAGTGCCTTAATCTAAGTCAAACTGTGAATTTAGTCCACAATTTTGCCATTTTTGTGACTTTTGGAAACTTTTGGCAGCCATCCTGGATCTCAGCACAGATAATGCTTGGTATGATTTTTTCTGAATGTCTCTTCCAATATTGTGTTTTTTTTTTCCTCATTTAGTGATTATGTTTGCCCATATGCACATTTTCAAGATTTGTATATTTTGGACGCCATCTTGATATTGCTGGAATGCTGCTGTTTTATTGTTTTAACATTTTGAATGTTTTATAGGATGATAAAACGTTGATTTGCTTGTGTTATTGGTGTACTTTAATTTTATATGACCGTCATCCCTAAATTTGCAATGTAAAATGATGAACGACCGCTCGCAAAAATTGGCCCATCCATTTTTTTTGGCTCACTCATATCATAATTAAAAGTTTCCGTAGAGAACGGAAACATAAACATTCAAAGCCAG
>JAMKCH010058471.1:0-77881 GCA_023653785.1 Ophioderma brevispina | reverse complement strand
GCCATTGAAATTTTAAAGAAACCATTTGAATTTACAAGGTATTTTATGTTCTATCTTGATCAGACACCAATTTGGGTTATGTGATACTGTTTGCTTGTATGGCAATGATACCTTGCGATATTAACATTCATCATAAAGTGGCAAGATTAGAATTTCTGTAAAAATAGCCGCCATCTTGAAAAAGGTGTTATCGTAAGTTTATGTGTATTTTAAGATATGGAACATTTAAATATACACCTAGAAAGTACTTACACCGATTTTGATACTTATTGACTGTTGTCACTCAGATGTTACATCAACTTACAATCAGATTTGTCACACAGTGGCGGCCATTTGAAAAAATGGGCCATGTTGGATTTTAATTTGGCTAACATTATTTTGTGTAGAGGGCTCCAAACCCGTAGATGTCAAAATTTGGGTGCTTGTTCACAAAGTGCACAATTGTGGCCCAAAATATGTGATAGTTATCTGACTCAGTACTATAGGAATTGAGCTTCCGACTATTTTTGGGTGACGACTGTTAAATAGGAACAAACGTAAAACGCATGCAGCGAAATAATAGGAACAAAAACGTAAGAGCATTGCGCGAACGGGATTTAAGATACGGACGTGGAGCTTTAGAAACGTAACAAAGTGCGAAAAAGCAACCGGGTTGACCGTACGAAATCTTAAAATTATATTTTTCTACGCACGATCGACTACAAGGTGTGAAAACAGAGATGTATTTATGTCCTGGTGTTGGCACACGTTTTATTCTGCGTGAATGGTTGGAGAGAAAAATAATAATAATTTTGTACCACCACAATGTACAGCCGAAAAATAAACCTTAAAAAAAACGCAAAAAAAAATCACGATGAAAATGAGCCGAAAATAACCCCTGTCCAGTTGGCGTCGCCACGTGGGGGAAAGGGGGGGGGGCAGGAGTGATACCTCTGGAAAAATATTGGAGGGGAAATCGGGAAATAAAACACGACATTCATGTTAAATTCAGCCCATTCGGAACTTTTGCCCTGTGACCGGGAAATTTTTGCTGATTGGGACATTTGTTGCCATCTACCGGGAATGCCCTGGAACCAATGGGTGGCTTACGCGCCTGCCCATGTCCGGAACCATTTTGAAATTCCGTCTTCAAAATGGTCATGAAACTTGATAGGTGTAGCTTTTACAAAATCTGATGCCCGGTGGTCTCCATTTCGAAAAAGGAAGGGCCAAAAAAATCTGACAATGGGTGATTATGCCAAAATGCAATACGTGTGTGCATGTAGCTAGCGTGGGTCGTGGCAATGCGTTTTTGCTTTGTAGTTTGTTGAATGCCCAGCCATCATGGGACATGCTGCTATCTAATGACTGATGATCAAACTGATGCAGTCATGAAGTGTGAATGAAGTTCGAAGTTTTTTTTCCATTATGCCGATCCATCCAGAATTCAGTTATAACCCGGGTGTTATACCCTAAGCCTTATGGTACTCCCTGGTCTAGCTAATTAGCAAAGCTAGGCCCGGGGGGAGGGGGGAGTTCTCAACTTTTTTGGGGGAAGGTATGTGCTGCCTGAGATTTCAAAACTTGAGGCTCCAGAGCTGATTTGAGGCCCAAAGGGTCTCCGGAACTAGATTTTCCAAAAAAATCAGAAAAGAAGCTGCAATTTCTAAAATTTTCAGAACTAAAGCTGCAATTTCCTCACTTTCCAGCTACTCTTGGACGTTTGAAGAAAAAAATTTGGTAGAATAGGGATTTGACGTGAAAGTAGGTTCTCTGTAACTGAAATGGTCCTTAAAATGGGGGTCACTGGAACTGGAAAAGAGCCGGAAAATTAGGGTCTTTGGCGGCACATACCCACTACTCCTATGTGAGACTGGATTCCCCAGAGCATAGGCTAGTGGTACTTGCTTGTTCAGGCTACTAAGTGTGCAAAAACAAGCCTCACTGTCACATTTTTTTTTCGGTTTTCCCCCAGGTAACAGTCTAATACATGTTACACTCACGCACGATACAGTAAATGGCTCGACCCAGTGAGTACTAGGTTAGGCACATATAACTAGGCTAGTTGGGTAGGCTAGCTCTTGTGAACCCGGATAACACTGCCCTATACTATGCAAGCTTATGTTATCATATATTCAGTCTCAAGTTCAAAAGTAACCTCTACAAGTGCACCAGTGCTTCAATTGTGGATGCCTTTAAAGTGACTAGCGACATAATATTCATTTTCAACAAAGATTAATTTTTCTGGGGGTTTCCTCCATTTGCTAGGAAGAAATAAGAAACATTTTTAGCAAATCAACAAAAAACTATATGCATAGTACAGAATCATAATACCAAAGACCTACTAGGGTTTAGACTTGATTATAGATGTACTTCCATTTTGTGTCACCTGCAAGAACTTAGGCACCTAGCATGCAGTCCGCAATTCTTTCTGACCATCTGGCCGTGTTGCCAAGTTCCAGAGACAGTTTCTACTCCCCAAACACTACTTGGGCAATGAAGCCAAACTGATCAAAGATCGTTGGTCTGGCACAAGGTTCATATGTGGGTGTAACTCCAATTGGGCTGATCGAGAGTTTCAAGTGGGCTGATAAAGGGGCATATCTACCCATGCTGGTTTTTTTTACCACAAAGCAAGCTAAACCAATACTACGATCTACAAACCTTGGTCGGATTAACACTGACCCCAGCCCCCTTGAGCACTATCTGTCATTCATACAGCATTTCTAATTAGCTAATTAAAGGGACATTCTTTTGAAAATCATCATTTGGTTTTTGTATCACATGCACTAGTACAGGAAGGCACATACTAATCCAATTTGGATGGTAGAAAGCGGGTGGGGTAGGTTCATGATTGTGATGAGATGTCATGTGGCGTTTAGATGGGCACACTGTTGAAATCTATCAATCGTTGTTCTACCATAAATCAAAAATCTACGATTCACCAAACTTGGTGAATACAGCACTGACCCAGCCCCATATGAGTTTCTCGAATGGAGGTGAAAAGTCATTCTTTGAAATTTATAAATTTCTTTCGCCTCAGATCAACTGGTATGATCACCAATCTTGATGTCCAGAAGAAACGACTGTCCCAACGCCAGGGCAGTTTGCAATCTTGAGTAGATTGTGTGCACTCAGGTGTGGGACATGGCCACTGGTCCTTTTGATGATACTTTTGGCTACCCAGGGCTGGAGGCAGATTATTTTGGGGCAGGATTTTGAAAAAGTGGCTACAAATAAAAAAATATCCTTTTTTGGACTAGTTTGAAATTCTCATCACAAAAGGGAGTGGAAATTCTGGTCAATTTCACATTGGTTGCAAAAGGTAAGTAATTGTCCTAGAGGCATATACTAAAATGTCCTTAATTCTTAAAATAATGCGAATCAGAAGACTTTGTACTGCTACACGAGACACCATCCAATTGTGCAGGACTGTGATATTCTGTCCATCAGTTGCTTGCTGCACATATGATAGGGTAACTTGCATGTTGTGCGTTTATCCACTCCGACTTTTACATCTTTGATGGAAAAATACACGTCGAGTGCATCCGTGTAATGGTTGGATTACCATTGTTGTTCAGTGCATTATCCTACGAATCAGTCTCCGGTAAGGTTATCTGAGGCATAGAGCGCAAATTATATAAACCTGCCGCCAACAAAAGATTCTAGATAAACGTGCACGCGAAACAAAAGAATCTTGATAGTTTGTGCACTCTGTCTTCTGGTGACTTCTAGACAACCCTAGAAACACGGCTAATATTCGTAAAATTCAATGCTCTGAAAAAGAAAAAAAAAAAAAAATAAAAACAACATGGATAATCATATACAACAATTTACCAACGCATGTCCATCAAGCATCATTAAGGGTGGTTGACAAAGTTATCCTAATGTTTTGAAAATGCGTGCTTGAGTGGCGTTTTCAATTCTCCCAGTTTCACTGGACCTCCTCTCTATAATAATATTTTTTAAATTCCAAATGAAAAACTTATGGACTTGGATAAAGTGACCTTTCCAATTGGGATTGAAAGTCGCTGTACCCATCATTGAAAAACACATTTCTTAAAAAAAAAAAATTAACACACAAAATCTAGTTTAGCACCTGAAAAAAATAGGGTATTCCCGCTGAAAACTTAGATTTTCAAACTTGTTTATTTAGTCGATTTTGTTTTTTCGAAAAAGTTTATCATTTGATAAAACTGAGATTTAACATGAGTAATGATTGCTGTTTGAAAACCATGTTTCTCAAAAAGATTTCAATAAACTCCGTTTTCACGTAAAAACCTCAGTTTTAACAGTTTAACTTAACAGATCTCCATTTTAAAGCTTAGCAATATAAATTTCAAAAATATCGCACTAACTCAAAAAGCATTTAGTACCTTGCATTCTTCTCAATTCAAAAATGATCACTGACAACTCAGATTATAACTGTAGTTTTTTCAATAAAAAACCCAGTTGTCCCTAAAACTAAATTTTCATTTGAAAACAAAGCTTTCATTTAATAGTACAAATTTCCCGAAAAAAATAATTAAAATTATTATGACCAAAAAAATATTGGACCAAAGTATGAGGATTTAGCCTTCCATAACATGGCATAAAACATATACCTACTGTTAGCCGTTGTGCACTTTTTGGTCCGAACCCTCACCTAGGCCCCAGTGGAGGAATGTGGCAGGGAGGCATACGGAAAACAGTGGCTCGCCATGGGGGTAGGGGTTCTTGCCCCCCAGAAAATTAGTGTCATTTCTGCCCAAGTGT
Source organism: Ophioderma brevispina (assembly GCA_023653785.1). NCBI lineage: Eukaryota > Metazoa > Echinodermata > Ophiuroidea > Amphilepidida > Ophiodermatidae > Ophioderma > Ophioderma brevispina. The sequence goes on along the minus strand of JAMKCH010058471.1, from coordinate 73,147 downwards.
CAATACATATAACCAACATAGGCCTATACTAATTATACTATATTTTAATGTATGCTAATTGGCGGATTTAGGGCGCATAAGGACCGGAACGCATTAAGTTGCCAACCCCCTCCCCCCCCCCCAGAACTTTTTTTTTTAAAAATTTTGGGTCAACCATGCGAGCGTAGTGAGGCGAAACTTAGGCGGTCCCCTGTATGCTTGCCCCCCTGAAAACGTATGTGCCCCCTCTGCCCCCCACCCCCCCTGAAAAAAGCTGGTACGTACGCCACTGCCACCGAACCGCGGTCATTCCCCCCCCAAACCCTCAGACACACAAAAACACTATGTTTTCTTGACATTTACTGTTCTTCATTTACAGAGTTGCGCTACTCGAAACACAGACTAATTCTGGACCATACTGTAACATGATCCGCCTTTAATATGAGAAGAGTCACTCATGCCTCCATCATGCTTGGTCAAAAACCCTCAATGCGGTTGTTGTGATACATACTATTTACAATAAACGGGATGAATTTAGTATTCTGCCACCACATCCTTCAACATGCAGTTTTATTCCGTTGAGGCTGCCGATTCATTTTGGTGGTGCACATATACAAAATTAATTTTGAACTACCCTTTATTGGTAATCCACTTCAAGGCTATATCCCCTAGCTTTTTTACTAACTGGAGAGCTGGCCATATTTGTTGTTGGTCTGGTCCCCCTTTTGTGATGGCACTTAGTAAGCTCAAATTACCTCATTACCTGGTTACACCACGGTTTTAAATGGGGATGGAACCCATCAGCAAACAATAATCCTTACAACTACGAATTGATCGATACGGTGATTGAGTAAGAAGGCCAACTGATGGCCGGTGTTTTAATCGTGAAGGTTATGTATTTTTCTAGGATGATTTTTTCTTAATTTTAACACAATTATATTATTACTGTATATTTGAAATGATGCACGCTAAGTGTAGGACGGATATTTAACTGAGATGCGTGAATTATGTTAGATAATTGGGGTTAAGCATCGGTTTGTGCACTGTCGTATCCAGCCTTGGGTCTCGACCGGAAAACATGGTTGTGCAGTTCGTCTCCAGCCTTCGGCTCTCGAAGAACAGTGCACAAACTGATGGCCAGACCCAATATAACATACTTCACTTAGCTACGTCAATTATCCCTTTAATTCCCAAAACAAAAGAATATTTACCACCTGCGCATGTTGTTGTTCGTGAAGTGGTTTGTTTTCAACGGCATCAGCAAGCAAGTGGCGTACCTCTGGAGCGATTTATACCTGTCGTAGGGAACTTACACAAAAATAACGTTAACCAAATTAAAATCAGGATGCGTCATTTCAAGATGGCCGCCCCATTAAGGGAGCACAGAAGATCCACAGTAAGAAATCTCTTAGCGTGGAAGTTCCGGGGAAAGTTCAACAAGCATAGTTCATATAAAACTAGAATTTGGCATAATATGTGTAGTTTTTGTAGTCTTTTTGGCGGAATGCCCTCAGAGAAGCTTAAGAAATTTGCTTTTAGTGGCATTCATGTGCGTATTTTTCAATATTTAAACTTATTTAACAATTAAGGCGGTTCTCGAACCACCAAGTCTCGCTGCTTTCACGGCATAGCTGTAAGATAAAGAGGCGGCACCGAGTGCAAGTGTAGGGCCTGTATACAAGGGTACCAAAAAAAGCCTTGAACTTTTCAAGTCTACTAGTGTTAACAGACATTATGGAGCCAAATAACAACACAGTAATGAGAAGAGGGAGGAAAAAAGATTTATAGAGATTCAGAAGAGCAGAGAAGGGCATATTTCTTGGCATCTTATTAGAAAACCTACAGGACGAGAGATTTTGTTGCACAATAAATCTACATGAGAGGAAAAGGAAAGCTGGCAAGAAAACAGAGTACCAAAGTAATTTGAAACATCAACTGATTGCACGACGATTCACCACCCAAAGTAACAGACATGCTGCAAGTTTTGGACCAAGAGAAGTGCATTTAACATCACACTTGGATGCATTAAGAGGAAGCTTGATTATGATGACCACTGTAGTGTTTGTCAGATCATTTTGCCAAAATCAACCACATCTTAGGATTTGTAATTGGTCTTACCAATGTGTGATCATCAGCAAACTGGAAAAGAGAAGAAGCCACATTCAAAGTAAAATCACTGACAAAACATCCGGAAAAGGATGGGTCCAATAGCAGGGGACTGTAGTGTAAGAGTGTGCACTTCCGGATAAAATGTGAATTTTGCACACAAGTACTTTAGGCATTGATAATCCATAAAATTGATGGAAGCATTGCCCCCCCCCTTAAGGCCCCCAGTTGGGTTTCAAGGTTATACAGGGGTCACACTTTAAAAATGTTCTGAATGTGTTAAAAGCACAACATGGTGTTGTCTGGTCACAAGGATTCCAAAAAGGTATGTTTACACTATATGGTCTATAGTTCCGGAGTTATGGGGTAAAAACTGTAAAAATTGGTGAAAAAGTCAATTTTTGGGTGCAGTACATGAGGTCAAAAGTTAAAGTTGCTTGATTCAGTTAATATGTGCTGCAAATTGTTTCCTAGCTTAAAGGATTGGAATAAGGATTAGTTTGCCTCTGTTATGCTTAGTTTCCGCGTTATCCAACACAATAGGTCACAGGCCAATAAAATCCAATAGCTGCCAATAGTTGTTGACATTTATTCGCCATTTTGGTTAATAACCAGACACGTAAGAGTAGTCAAAAATATCCTAGACTTTCTTTTGAGCTAAACCAACAATTGAACCACATTTTACAAAAATTGTAGACAAATTTTTTAATTTTGAACCTTGTACAAACCAAAAGCCTTTTTTACCATTTTTACAGTTTTTACCCCATATTTAAATTCCTAACTATAAGTCACAGGTAGTATAAACTATACATTTTTGGAATCCTTGTAACAGACAGACATCATGGTATGCTTTTCAAACACACACTCGGAACATTTTAAAAATGTTACCCCTGTGTAACCTTGAAATCCAAGCTGGGGCCATGAAAGGCGTGTGGCAAGTGCTTCCATCAATGTTTTTTATTATCAGTATAAGTACGTGGTGTACCAAAAATTCACAATTTTATCCGGATTTGCACACTCACATAAGATCTGTGCACTGCAGTTCCCCACTACAAGGCATTGAAACCTTGGGAACGCAAGAAGGAATGATGCCCAAGTCGAAAATTCACCTCTGAACATAAATAATCCTCTGTTTCCTGTCCATAAAATTCTGAATCCAAGAGAGAGAGAGGGTACACCTAATACCCACGATCATTCTCTTGCGTATGAGGCAGCAGCTAATCATGTTGTAAGCGTTGGAGACAAAAGTCACTGTTGATTGGTTGGGGTTTGAGAAATATATGGCCACCGGTGGACGAAAGGTCGGGCACTCATTGAGGAAGGTGGTCCGCAGTCTGTGATGGAGGTCCACATTGGCAGGCTGGCGCATGGCCGCAACCCCCATCGGTACATATTGCTATTGAAGCGACCGCTACGTGCCAATCCGGTTTAAGGTGACCCACTTCATTGCGTGGTAGTTCTCAGGTGGTAGTTCTGTCTGGTGTAATAGAGATTGATCTGGTCTTGGAGTAATCAAGCCAGGCAGTATTCCAAGTCTGTAGATGGGGAATGGAAAACTGGAGAGTTTAGCGGCGCTGTCGGCAGAAAAGGTCGGCGAGATCGCAGTCTCTGTCTGCCGAGTTGGTGTGATCTTTGCGGTGTTAGGCAGCAGGTGCTTGTTTGTCCAGCAGGGCCTTATTCACTAGTTTGTGCATGTGGTGCGCGCACGAGTACTGCAGGTCAATACCTGAACGCACTGGTAGGAATTCAGATGGAGTAGGACGGAGGCAAGCCAGTAGTTCTCAAGGTATCGTTGAGTACAGTGTAAAGCTCTTTGTGTGAGCTGTTGCACCATGCTGGTGCGCAGATTCAGCAGTGCTGTAGACCAGAGCCAAGGCGGTTGGTGCGTAGGGTTTTTGGGCTGGCACCCCATGAAGATCCAGCAAGTTGGCACAGGAGGTGTCCTCGAAGATACCTTGGCACATACGAACTCGAGGTGCTGCCGCGTAAGTAAGCTGCCGGTCAAGTTTCATCCCAAGTAGGTTGTGTAGGGATTGTATGGCAGAGGCACTCAATTGAGGTTGATTGAAGCTGCGATGGAGCCTCTTTGGTGTTGAGGTGGAAGGCAGGTGGATCGACCACGATATTAAGTTTTTGAATCAGAGAATATGATCTACCTTATCAAAGGCAGAAATGAAATAAAAAAAAACCACAGTCAACAAGATAGCAATTTCGCCAATCCAACAGTTTCACTAATAATGTGAAAGAATTTGACAACATTTGCTCACATTTCTACTTCGTCTGAACCCAAATTAATTATCATCAAGAATATCATGCTCTTCAAAATAAACCATAATACAATTTTAAATAAAAAACTTTTTCAAAAAATTTGCACACCGATGAAGTTAAAAACCACTGGTCGAAGCTTGAAGTAGCATCTTTTGGCTTACCAGAACCTTTATAGATAGGAACAAATTTGCCAAACTTCAAGATTTTGGAATTTCACCATTAGAAGAAATGTATAACAACGGCATAAAACGGGTGCCAGTTCTGCACTACACGATTTACGAAAAACAGGAAAAATTTCACCAGGACCAGGAGATTTATTAGAAATATAGTCGGTGAGAACAGAAATAACTTCATCAGCAGTAATAGGAGAGAGAAATCAAGAGGAGAGCTACCATGAGAGGAAAGGAGAATCAGGAAGGAAGCAATATCAATAGGTGCATAATCATCACAGAAAAACTGCTTATTAAAAGCATCAGCAATATCCTTGTTTTCAGATATCCTGACCATCCCCCTTAAAAGACATCTGTGGAGAATCCTTACAGCAGCCTTTAAATATAGCCCCAAAACCTCTTAGAATTAGCAGCAGCTTGCTTTGAAATGTCAATAGAATATTCACGATCACTTTTCCTAATGCAAGATTTTAACTTGTTCTGTCAGACCTTATTTTTTTTCCATGCATCATCAAACTTACTTTACTTTGCCTCAGCCCTTTTTACAGAATACTAGTTACATGCAACTTCCGAATATTTTTAGTAACCCATTGAACAGAAGAACTTGAACTTACCTTTTTCTTAGGAACAAGCACATTAGATGCTGAAGTTCAATATTTTCCAAACTATTCCAATGTCATCACAATCATCAAAATTAGACACTGGTCAAAATTATTACTACATAATGTACTACGCACATGAGATCAAAATCAGCCTAGCAAGACAATAAACCATAACTCTTTGGAACATTTTTAACCATGCATATTCAACTGGAAAATTACAGGTAAATTGGTCACATTAAACCATCACATTGTAAGAAGACTCACAAGATTTCACAAAGGTAGCATCAGTAAACAAAAACCAAATCCAGGAAATTATCATCACAATTATTGTAACATCAGTGTGAGTCATTAAAACCCTAGATTCGGAAAGAAGTTTTCTTCAAAGGGTTAAACTTATTTTTGCTTAAAGGAAATATGTCAAGATTTTTGTCAACCAGTTTGACTTACATTCATAAAATAATGTACAACATCACGAATCCCGAAAATAATACAATATGATTTAAAATTAACAAATAGAGGCTTTTAATTTTTGTGTTTTTTGACATACGAAGAAACGGTCGCTTTTCCGCCACGGCTTCATTGAATCAAAAGCGCCCCAATTTTGCTCTCCTCGTGACGTCAAGTGATGACCAAAACATCGTTGACTCGAATTGTTTATGCTGACACTGGGTAATATGGATGGATTAATGAAAGTAATAATAAAATTAGAAAAATAAGTTACAGAATGACATATTTGGTTTCAGTTCGTTGTGGTTTTAATTTTAAAAAAAATTCATTTTTTTTAAAGTTTGGCAACACTGCGATAATGATGGTCACAACGACGTAATTATGGATGTCATCACTTTGACGTCACCATTTGCCTGCGATGTTGATTGTCGAACGTTTTCGAGTACGCGCATTGGGTCGGAAAATAAAAGGGCAAAATAATCAACAAATGTGGACATTTTCAACTTATTTTGATTCTATGTCATCTATCGTTACTTAAGCTTTCCATCCAAACCAATTTTCCAAATTTCAGAATCATGACAATTATTTCCTTTAAATGTTTGATTTGGTTGTTTACAGAGATAAACAGGCTATCAGAAGATTTTTATCTGGTGTCGTTCGGAACTTGGGTTCAGAAACTATGTCAATTTTGGGGAGAGACCCAAAAATTCTGTTGTGGCCGATTTTAGCTACACAATGCGGAGCGATTGACAAAACCCGCCGTAATATCATACTTCTTATATCAAAGACATTCCATCACACATCCCGTTTCAGATTGGTATACTCAGCATCCATAATTGCGAGAAGAAATCTAAAGCTGAAGTTTTTCTGTAAAAAAATGCAATTAATAAAACTTAAATTCAATGTCGCACTGTCTTTTCAAGCGGAATACAAACCTATGGTTTCACTTTAGCTCCCAAGTTTCGTTGTATGTTAAAACCAATGAATCTTGCTTAACCAATTAACGTGGTCTAGCACCAGGTAGTTGACTTCTTATTTGGGGACATTGAACATTTTTTCACTTCAGCACTTTCTTTGTAATATCCGGGATATTTTTGTTTTATAATCCTTCAATTTTCCTCCACCTTCTATTCTATGTGTTAAAATATAAATTTGGTGTTAAATGTTTTTTAACTCAAATCATGCGAAACTGCATGCTACTCTATATAACGATGCATCTTTGTTTGGGGGTCCAAATCGCGGCCCAACAGGATTTTTAAGTCTCTCCAGCAAAATGGTAGCATAACTTCTTCCTCCAAAGTCCTAATTACACCAAATAAACGTTTTTCTGAAAGCCTGTTTATCCCTCTTTATAACCCAAAGCAACCATTTGATCATAAATAATTCTTAACTATTTTAATTAGTGTTTATTTCGATGTTAGGGTTTTTTTGACTCGCACTGTATGTGGGCTCATTGAGCTTCAATGAAAAACCCACTTGAATACATGGTGTCAATGAGCATAGATTCAGACCCTGAGAAAGACCAATATGACACCATCCTCCAGTCCCACATGACTATTGCACTCACACTAGAGAAATAGAGCATCAGTCCTTTTGAAAGCCCTTCTGATGACCTTGCTAGCCCCAAGCATACCAACCCACTAAGTTTTTTTGATGGAGTTCTAGTATTAAAATAAGGAATAGTTTTTGATGGGGTGGTTCTAAAATACTTAGTTACCGATGTAGGGGGGCACCGAAGGTCAACGTCCATTGCATTTAACGGGGCCTGATTTCACAAGCATTTGAGACACTCAAAACATTCCCTCTTTTGATCCATGAGCTCCACCATGATTTGCACCATTTTTTATCCAAATCGGGATCAACTTAAATATTTGACCCCTATACCACTGAAAATGAGAAATTTGACCCTTTTATTGATTTGTGCTGGCTTTTAAGTCTATAACTCTTAACTTTACGTTGGTAGAATAGTACAAACTATACCCTTTCCCGAATTTGCCTTTTGGTTAAGACACATAACATGGTATACGTTCAGCATGAATTAATCAATTTAAAACAATTGGACCCCCCTTGTCACAACTTTGTCTTGGCCCCTCTCCTTAAAGCACCCATTTGGTGGGCACTTAAGAATTATGTTTCGTGGGTCCCTGTCAGTCTGTCTACATGTTAATCAAACATCCAACCTTTGTACTTGAGAGGGTTGCAAATGTCTGCAGCCTCCGGGGCTATAGTGTCATTGAACGTAGAGGGATTTTCTAGTGCAAAAAGATACCATTCATTGCTTCTATTAACAACCTCAATGCGATGTCTTATGTCTCCAGGAAACCCACAGAGGAAGCGAAAACATTGCCCAACCATACCAGTAATGGTCTTAGAGACCATAGACAGTATGGAAGTGCCATAATTTGTTGAAAAAAGGCTTCATGTATATAGAAGCAACATCAATGTCAGCTAGGTTTTTTTCTGCTGACAACAATATCGAATGCCTCACTATTGAGCTCAACTCTGTCATAGTTACATCATTCCTACAACCTCCATCATATACTTCAAGCACCCTCAATTCAGCCTCGGGAACCCCACCAAACCTCACTTCATCATTGGCGACTTCAACACCCATAGTAGCCCAATGAGGCTGACAATGAAACATAATAAGACCGGACAAGCTATGAAGACTGGATAGACAGTCAACATCTACGTCTCCCTCACAGACCCTCAGTGTCCGCCATCATTTTATCGTGCCCTTTGGAAGAGAGTTTACAACCCTGATCTAGCTATTGTGAGCAAAGAGATCTCTAACCTGTGTACAAAATTGTCCCGGATCCTGTTCCACTAACTCAACATCAACCAATCGCTATCCAAGTCAACGCTGCAATAGGACCAAACAAAGTGCCTTTTAAACGTCGCTTTAATAGGAAAGCAGATCGACTGGCAAGATATTCACTGATGACCTGGACCAGAACGTGAAGAGGATTGCTCCAAACTCCATAACTATGACAAATTTGCCCAACTAGTGAACAGGACTGCACGGAGATTCATACCGAAAGGCTGTAGGACGGAATATATACCAGGCCTTTCCAATGAATGTGCTAAAGAATACTAAGAGTATACTACCATGTTTGAAGCTGATCCTTTCTCAGCTAAAACAACTGCTAAAGTTTCGTTAGTTTCGGAGAGGATCTCCCAGGAAAAGCTCAAAACCTGGCATACTTTAATTGAATCCACCGATATGACCCATAACAGCAAGAAAGCATGGTCTACCATCCGAAAGCTTCGAGGGGATGCAACAGAACCTCCACAGCAGCCAAATATTACACCCAACCAAGTTGCCCACCAACTGCTTTTAAATGGCAAATGCAGCAAGAAGCCCAAGAAGATCAAACTAGACCCTAAGAGGTTTAATGACGACCCTGGTTTCACTCGCCCTTTCAAAATGGCAGAATTGGAATCCGGTATTGCTAAAATTCAACCAGGAAAAGCAGTAGGCCTTCACAACATCTCAACTGAGCAGCTGAAAAACTTTGGCCCACGTAGCAAAGGAATGGCTTCTTGAGCTCTACAATTGCTGCCTTATTTCCCACAGGTTCCCAAAGATCCCAGAGCACATGTTATGGCACTCCTAAAGCCTGGTAAAGATCCATCTAATCCCAAGAGCTATAGACCAATATCACTCCTCAGCCATACCTATAAGCTCTTTGAACGTCTCCTGCTCAACCGTATCGCACCTGTGATAAACGAACACCTCATACCAGAAAAAGCAGGTTTCCGGACAGGCAAATCAACAACAAGTCAAGTAATCAACACATAGAGGATGGTTTCGAGAAAGCTTTCGTAACCGGAGTTGTGTTCGTTGATCTTTCAGCAACTTATGATACTGCTAATCACAGAATGATGCCTACTCGATAAGATTTTGGAACTCACCAAGGATATCCGCTTGACTGAGCTAATCAAAGGATTGCTTGCTGCTTGCAAACAGAATGTTCTTTGTCCAGCTAGGAGCGAAGACGAGCCGATGGAGTAGGCGCAAGAAGGGAATACCCAAGGAAGCGTGCTCGCACTTCTACTGTTCAACATCTATACCAAACGGACAAAACTAGGAGTGCAGGAACCTGTTTTTATCTATGAAGACGATCTTGAAATTAGCGCAGAAGGATGCAGACTTCACAGTTGTTGAAGGAGAGACTCTCCAAAAGCTTTGGATGAACTCAATCCTTAATACGAGAAAAAACGACCTAGGACAAATCCATCCAAGACACAGGTGTGTGCTTCCACATCTGCCTGAACCGTGAAGCCCAAGTCGCTTCAAGAACGGACTGGAACACCTTGAGCACTGTGATAACCCTGTATACATAGGAGTTTCCGTGACGCACTCTCTCTATAAGACCCACATCAAGAAGGACGAAGAGTAAAGTAGTTCACGCAAAACATCTGAAAAAACCTCCGGCACAAGATGGGGTGCTCAACCCACATACCCTAAGATCAACGGCATTTGCCCTGTGCAATTCATGTGCAGATTATGCTTGACCTGTAGGGGAAAGATCAACCATGCCAAAGGAAGCGTGATTCAGCATTGAAATGCCTCCGGCGGTATCAATGGATGTTCGTCCAACCACCACGGAGAACTCCATACTCATAGCAGGAATTGCTCCACCAGACATCCGCCGTAGTGTAGCGAGCATGCAAAAACAGCAAGACGCGAGCTGCCAAGTATCTAATGTGAAGCACATTATGTCCGGACAAAGACCTGCTGCCAACCGCCGTAAATCCAGAGAGTTTCTTAAGCAATTCCAACCACTTGAATCAGTCTCTAAAAGTTCAGGAGCGTCGGCATTGTGGAGAGAAAAGACTTGCTTATCAATCAAATCGTCGCCCACATTCACATACTGTCTATCTAGTGATCAAATGCTCACCTCGGAAAACTACGCCAAAGAGGGCTGGCGAAGCCCGCGCGCTCGAGGTCTGGTGTCTGAACGGACTGTCTATTTGACCGAAATTGCCGTTTTCGCAGAAAATCGAATTTAAATTCTACCGGGAGCTAACAATTCACCTTCCAATTTTGCATTACGAAGAAAACATTCTGAAGTTTTAAGTTTTAACGTCTGAGTTTTGGAAAGTGCAATGTATTCTTGTATATAGCGGGGTGAGTCAAAAAGATTACACTCATTTTCTTTAAATTTTTATAAAGTGTGAAAAATCTACCGAAGATATTAACTACCCCATATAAAACAAGATTATTTTTACCTACTAGGAGAACTTTGAATTTCGATTTTTGATTTGCCTTGAGCACGTTATGTACTAAAGATGGTACCCATTTTTCACTCTGTCCACGGATCACTGTTGTGGAATATTGCCAAAGAGACTTTGAGGTCTACACAATACATATGACATTCTTTGTTGCTTTTATTACCCTTTGCTTTGTGTAACCTTCAAATATCAAGAAAATGTCAAACACTTTTTCATTATTATGAAATCAATACAAAAAATTGGGAATCTTACACCCAAACATTGAAGCCATTTTTCAATGAATGTTCGAAATTGTTCAACATATCTTTTCGGGGAAACTTTGACTGAAAAGTTCCCAGTACCGGTAGCTTATTTCCATGGTAAGACCATGGGGAGGGGACCAATGAGTTCCCTTCCCCCTGCCCCTGTTACCTACTGTCATGGATATTGTTAAGAAAATGTTATCAGCCAACCATTTGGTATGGATTAGATAATGGTTGCTTAGAAAAAAAACAAAGTTTAGAAGGATTTAGATGACAGTAAGTCAATTGGCTTTGCTGCTGTGACGTGAAAGAATTGTACAAACCGTGGTCAATATGGTTTTTGGCGGCTTTCCGTTAAGTTACCATATCTACAATATATGAAAAGGTAAACTTTCGATTTTTTTACCAATGTCAGTGGATATAAGAGCTATTATTTTCATGTATTTAAAAAGCCATTTCTGACACCCCCAACTTGTTAATATTTTTAATATTTTTTCTAAAATTGAGGTGTAAATAGTTTTACTCACCCGTTAAAGTAAGTCATAAGTCTGTATGTGAAATGCCAAAAAAGTCGTATTTTCACATACGACGCTAATTCACCGTTATATTTCATATGGCGTTCAGATAATCTGTAGTGCAAACACGGCATGTTCAACGAAGAGACAGATAGGACGCACATAGATCTGTATGTGAAAAGCGTAAACAGCGTGTTTTACGAAGTTACGACCAGGCCTCCAACAATGCGCAGAAAATCATGGATGCTCCATTCAGGCAGGAGGAGGAGGATGATAACCCGGATTATTAATTAAGCGCATTGTGGAACAAGGTTCACTCTATGCCTTTATCATTTTCAAAACAAACCATGTACAACCATGAGAAAAAAAAACAGACCGGCTATCTTGTTATACAGTAGCACACAGGCTCGTCCCTCCATTACTCCATTCTCCCCACTGGCTTCCGGTTGCCCAGAGTATTGAATTCACACTTCTTCTCATTGACCTCAAACAAAAAAGCTTTTCATATCAATTGTCCTCGGTATTTGTCTTCATATTTCCACCTTACCATCCACGTATGCCTTCCGTTCTAGCTTATCCATCAAATTTTTTTTCCCTCGTCATATAAACAATCTGTTGACCGTGCCTTGTCAATCTCTGGCCCTCGCTTTTGGAATAATTTTGCCCCGCCATTGGTGACCTTGATAGTCTCTCAGTTTTTTAAAAGCCATTTAAAGTCTCACCTTTAGCCTTGCCTTGAATTTTCCTTTCCTCTTCCATCGCATTAACCACTTTGTAAAAAGCGCTTATAAATCTCATTATTATTATACAGACGAAACACAGCGGCCCAAGTACCGACTCCCTTTGAACACCATCATCAGCTCCCAGAATTCTGAGTGCACACCATTTATGACAACAACTGAGAGCGCAATTTCCAAGATGTAGATGAAACCCAAACGAAGGAAACCGTTCCGATTATACCATAACAATTCTTAAAGACACTATCCTGATTTGAAAAATATTTGAATTTGCAGGAATAGCTCAAAGTGAAGGATAGTCTGTAGAATCCTCATAAGTTACCTTTTCCACTGAAAGATTGACAGAAAAGAAAAAACGGCTGTGTTCCAAGATACGATTCCCCAATTCAATTGCGTGTTGTATAAGTGTCCGAACGGACAGTAATGTAATGACTAAAATATCCGAGTCTGGCCTTATTAGGTTGCTTTTCTGGTCCTTATCATTTAAGGTATGTTAGGATACCTGTACTTGTTAATACATGCAAAGATCTGATTTTGATGATTTTTCGATTTTCTGATTTAGAGGCAAATCACTGATTGGTTCTTAAGTCTCTGAAGCAGGATGGTATGGTTGATAGTATCAAAAGCTGCGTCATTCTCTAATAGACGAGCACAACTCATCAACCATGTGTGGTCCAACTCACGAAGCAAGTCATTTGTAACACGTACCAGAGCGGTTTCAGTCGAGTGATGTTTGCGGTAGGGATACAGGCCGATTGTCAGACCAGAAGACCGCCTGAGTACGAGATTTTGAGACGAGTTAGGTGCATGCACCACCACCTTATGGTGTTTTATTATGATTAAATATCAGGTACTATCGAGAGAAAAGTGAAGAACAGAAATTATGGAACAATAGTAGAGTAGACAAGGTATCTAAGATCCGACAGTCTAGGCAGATCATGATGACTGGTCTGGTTGTGATACGCGTTCTAAGTTTTTTTTGTTGTAAAGGCGAAGTACCAACATGTAGTTACAAAAAAAAAACGCCCAACCCAACCATCTAACCAGACTTTGACTTTTTTCCAGTTGCGTAGGATTTTCATATTTGAGAAAGTGGCGTTTTCTAGGGTTTCTCAAGCTTGGCCTCTAGAGCAAAGGGTCTCGGTTCTAATCTCATGGAAACCACTGCTGGATTTATTCGGGAACCAATTTGGGATGTAATTTGTAGTGGTCGGGCGAGTGAGGGGGTGAGGTTGGATTAAAACCTAAAAACTCTCTCCCTGGTTCATGACATGGCAAAGAAACCATGAAAGCTTACATTGTGTTCCCTTCGGTATTTTTGTGTAGTGTTTGAATGTTGCAATATCGCGCTGTTTAAGCTGCTGCCTCCAAAATTGCATTGTTTCTGTCTGGTAAGTATAATTGTAAAGTCTCTAGGAATTTGACCTCAGGCCACAGAATTTGAGATTAAAATAACCTTTAGTTATTATTATTGTTGTGTTTTGGGGGACCATGTCGCACATCTCAACGGACAGAAAAGAGTGGGGTCGAGGGGCGAAGCCCCGTGGAAAATGTGTTTTTATTTGCATTAAATGTCTTCCGAGGGCAATTCTTGCACGATCTGTTAAAGTCGCACCTGACCATTGAACTAACCCCTACAGTCTTCCAGAGAGGAAGGGAAGGAGTAAGGGCCTGAAGCTAAAGAAGACTGGACATCCGTGGCGGGATTCGAACCGGGCCCTCCGACGCACCATTCCATGAGCAGGGATGGCAAGCCATGAGAAGAGTCGCTGGCCCGGCCAGGCGATTTCGTGCCCAGAGTGTTGGTACTATGACGTCATCGCATCTTGTTGGACTTAGTGCATTTCCTAGGCTCAGCTCATTGAGTTCTAGCGAGTTTTGGTAGGGAAATAGGATTAAACGGTAAACTAAATTTGCCGGCAATCCGGCCTGCAAGTGCCATGACCTGAATTCCCTTCAAGTGAACCGACTGGCTCATCTCATGACGAAATTAAATATTGGAGCAACGGCCCTGCCCCGTTTACGGCAACGGCTTTGTTCCAGAAGGTCCCAGTGATACCACCTTATCAACAACCTAAAACAACTTCGTGAAGGGCACAAGCAGCCACTAAAAACTACACTCTGATGCCAACAAGCAAGATAACTTGGAGTTGCTCCATGTTGATGAGATTGGTGCCTGGTCCCAAATTGCCACTAACTATAGTGGATCTTCCATTCCAGTACTTCTAAGCTCAGGAAATCTTTGAACAACCGATCAAACCCAAGAATACTATGTTTCTCCGCCACAAGAGGACCCTCTATCAACAACCCGCAACAGCTCTACTGCTCCCATGGTGTGGAGGCACTTCGTGGACCAGCACACCGTCAATGAAGGTTAAAACCCGTGATGTTGCAATAAGTCCTATATTAAATGGATCAAAGATCTAGCCGTACCAATCAGCTGAATCGTGGCCGAGCTGTCACTCCTGACAGAAACACAGAAGCACCCATCACTTCAGCAAACAAACACAGGAAGATAGACCATATGGAATCCTTGAAAACGCGCGCTTCAGACAATCGATATCTCCAAGATCTATACAAATCAACAAAGAAGAAGTCAACAAAAGTCTTTTTAGTGTGGGCTGCAGGGAAACTCAGGAAAGATTGGGCAACAACAGGGTGCAACTAAAAGACAAAGCTTAAAGTTAAAGCCTGTCAACTGCTAACATCAGGAACTACAATGCCAACAATGTAATCTTGAGCATCTTCTTAGAACTTTGATATTGTCTGCATCCAGAAACACTGGCTTTACAATTTTGAAAAGAAAATTCTGAATGGTGCCTCTGCGAGTTACACCTGCTTTGCCAGATCTGTGGATAACGATGATCCAATTTTCCCCCTTACCAACTCCCAGAGGCTATGTTGGCATTGCGATTTCTTCCCTCACAAGGTCAGCTCTAACAAAGCACGCCAAGGATGGTAATTAGCACATGATTTGTATCCTACCATTGGATCTTCCTGGCACAAGCTGTGGGATAGTCAACTGCCATTCCGGTGGCTATAAACTTCAGACTATTGACTGACCCATCCAGTTGGTTATATAGTTTCTCCCTCACACATGAAGTCATCTGTGATACTTCAAATACCGCTACGTGTCCCTGAAATACAAACCAGATTCATATGACAAAGCTCCTTGACCAATTTTGTAAGGATATCCTAGTCATCCCACCTGGTCTGATAGTGGACCACTTTCAGACATGGAGAATGGGTATCCTGCTCAAAGGCGCTCTACTAACTTCATTCATTGGTTCATACTTCTGATATAATGTCCATTATATATAAAGGAGTGGCAAAACTAAAGAAAATGGCAGAAATTTCCCTCTATTAAAACCTAATTTGAGGTCTCCAATTTCACCTGGCCTATGTTCCATGCATCCATTAAGGGTTTGGGGGGGGTATGGGGTTCTGAGCAGTTAACTTTTGAAATAGATTTTTCTTAATTTTCCTAAAAGTGGTATATACATGTTATATATCATATGTAGCCCATGTCACATTTTTAAAATCCATGAAAATTTTTGCTCTGGTTGCACTGGTAACCCCTTAAGGCCTCTGATTGGCTAACACTAGAACGAATGTAACTAATAACTAAACATGCTACTGGGACAAAACTTGGGTGAATATGCGAGGTAAATACGGAGTGAACCAGAAGCCGGATTTTTAATACCGTCGCCATGGCAACCGGCAATCGACCAATCGCAAATTTCATGGCGTAATTGAATTTTGAACACAATTTTGAAAATCGGCTTCATGGTTCACTCCGCCTGTATGTGCTTAATATGTGTGCCAATTGGTCATGTCATAGCATGTAGCGTTTTCTAGTTACGTTCTTCTCGTTTTGGATGTTTTTAACGAAACGAGTTATAGGCCTCGAAACATTTAGACAAAATTGAGGGCGCTTTGTGCAAATATGGAATTATTTTTTTAAATTTCATTTTATCCTGATATTCCCTCATAATTATTAATGAAAGAATCATCGAAATAGGTGCATCCATTGTCTGTAATTAATTTTTAAAATAATTTTCTAAATATCGCCGGGTGAGAAACGAATAAACTACAATAAACATCACTTCCCCAGTGACATTTAATAACTTTAAATTATGGAAAGGATACTATAAGTATGTTATATCTTCAACTTAGGCCCAAAATGAATGGTTAATATTTCCATAAATAGTATATCTTTTAAATCTCTAAGATATACCCCCTTGAATTTTTCACATGATAAAATAGGAGATGATGCATTTTTTGTGGCAACTTTCGCGTACAACTACTTGACTTGATCAGCCAATCTCGCACCGAATGTCGATTGCGATCGAATAAAAGCATTTTGTAGATTACAGTCTACACAATTTTAGCCATTGCATTATCTCATTTTCTGATTAGAACATTTTTTTTTATCATATTCGACCCCATACCCCCCCCCTTAATGAGTTCAATAAGTTTAACTCATGCAGAGCGCCTTGTCCAGTCTGTCAGACTTTTTCTGCATTGCAAAAAATTTTATAGTGAGTTTTTTACAGTGAAGATCAAACCACCAAGCAATTTGATCAAGGCGTCGCTCTGAGTAGCAACAACCACTGCACCTGACCACAACAGGTGTTTGTGGTTTTAATACCTAGACAAGTAGGAACCTGGATCCAGCCAGTGTGGACAACAGACCACCAGGCAGTGTACCAATTGGGTTTTTTTGTTTATTTGTTTTATATTATCTTTCTCTAAACAGGGTAGCCTAAAATACTAAAGTCCCTGATGTCATACCTGAAAACACAATGTTCAAAATAATTGTGATAAATAATTATGACAGTACAGTGTGAAAAATAACAAGTTTGTCAGTTCTACAGACAGCCTTGATCAAGGCTAGGAGACGGGCGGTATTTTCTAGATGTTACTTCATCCTGGTTCAGCAGCCAAAACTTCATCTCTCCGGTGTCAAAAATGATGTTGATGTTGTCCTGTTACCATGACTACATCTGATCACAATACCTTACAACACGAAAAGTGCCAAAGCCATTCGGTGAAGCTTGTACTAGTGCTAATCAAGTTAAATCCTTCCCGCTCGAATGGCTAACAAAAGAGCAGCAAAGTCATCAAGCCTCAAAGGGAAAAGCTAATGTCAAGGAGTGCCAGATAGAACTGTGTACATCTCCTCGCACCAATGACCTGTGGAGATTAATTCTCAAGAAGAAGTTCTGCGGTCACATAAAAAGCTCTCCTGATGGCTGCGCTTAGTTGTATTCTAACCAAGAAAGCAAAGATCACTTCAATAAACTCCACCATAATGAGTCCCTGCTGTGGTAGAAAATACCAAACAAAGTACCTTAGGGAGCAGACGTGGTTTTTTCGGGCCACCGTCTGCTGGCACAGAAATTTTATACCAAAATGTTCCTTGAAGTCGGAAGATCAATCTGGTGGCATTTTGCAGACCTGGATGTTAAAGTGACCTTTGACCCCAAGAAAGGTCAACGCCTCTTTACCATATCTTTCAGAAAAAAAAAAAATATGACAAAATGTCTAAAACCTACTGAAAATTGTGTAAGAAACACCACTTTTATGAACTATCAATTGACACTTGTACTTTCAATGGGTAAAATAAATCAAAAATAACTTTCATACAATTTGAAGATCAAGTTAAGCCTAAAACCAACACCCCCACCCTTATCCATAGATACCCACACCCCAATTTGCATCCACAACCACATTGATTACTATGTAAAAAATGACCTGACTGATTTTTGACATTTTTACAAAAAAGTATTTTTTGCAGGGATTTTTTTAAAAAAAGGTTTAATTGAAACTTAAAAGTGTATCAATGTATTGAGATGGATGTTATATTAAAAAAGTAAACACATCACCTTTCCTGTGACCTACGGATTTTGATCTATGACCCCTTGAACATCACAGGCCAGCATTAAAATGGACGATTTGAGGGATTTTGTCACTTTTTGACTAAAAATGACCATATTTTCATCATTTTAATCAAATTCTTCTATTAAAACATGTTTTATATTTACTACTCATATTATTGGGTTTACACGCACTTTTATTTTTGGTGTAGTTGTAGAATCATCAGGTTGGGCAGTTACCATGTGCAACCACAAATTTAAACCTTATTTAAGCCAAATTTCAGTCCCTGATGCTAAAAAAATGGTTGTAAATTGCCGTTGCCATGGTAACTGCCCCTCTTGAGATTCTACAACTTCCATTAATTAAAGTTCTTGTATATTCCAACAGCATCAGTTGTAAAACGAAATGTTTAGATGCCAAAAATGATCAAAACTTATGAAAAAGTTGGCATTTTGGGGCCAAAAAAGGAGAAAATGACCAAATTTGCCTTTTCCCCACTCAGCCAGCAAGTTTCATGTAGACATCGTAAGTCAAAAACCGTAGGTCACAGAGAAGTTTTGTGATTGACTTTTTAGTTCAAAACATTCATCTGAATACCCTGGAGACATTTGTGTTGATTAAATAATTTTCCTAGAAATATCCCGTGTAAAAAATTACTTCTGGGGGTGGAAATGGGAAATGGCCCAAATCAGTTAATGGACAATTATTTGACATTGCGTCAAATGTGGCGATGTCTGTGGGACAGAAAATGTGGGTGGTGTGGGTGTCTGGTTGGTGAGGGTAAGGTTGCTACTTCTTTGTTAAATCAGTGGACATATTGCAGAGAGAATTAATTCCTAGGTTCTTTTGAAATGAAACACAAGTGTTGTGTATAATTCAAATAGGAGGTGTTTCTTTAGTGTTTTTGAAAAAGATTTGCCCGTAAATTGCACATTTGATGAAAAGAGGTTTTGACCTTTGTCCTTTCTGTGGGTCAAAGGTCACTTTAACATCCACATTTGCAAGATGGCTCACCCAGATTTTATTCCACAGACTTGCAGGCACATTTGTATATGAATTGTTGTGACAGCAGACAGGGTTGTCCAAAAACCCTTAAAATCAGGCCTTTGCTCCCTAGGTAAAGACTGTTTACAGGGAGCTTGAAGAAGCCAGTCCAAGTGCTCCACCCAGAGAATGCCGTCCAAATAATAAGACTTACTGAAAAATGCAAGGAAGCTAAAAAGCCCTCAGATCTTAGCAAAGACAAGATGCAGCCAAGAAAAGCAAACAATACCTTACAGATTTATCATGCTTACCCCAGGAGATCAGAAACTTTTCTATAAGCTAATCAACGAGCAGCGTGCACTTAAAGCCAGCTTATGGCAATGTCTTGTTGACAATGTCCTGCTTACAGAGGACGATGATGTGAGAGCAGCTTGGAAAACATAGGCCTATTTTGAACATCTCCGACTCCTGTCGATTGACCCTCGTTTTCGATCAGCAATATCTTAAGAGATTGTGATGTCCGTTTAACTGAAAATATCTTGCCACCACTAGCCATGAGCCAGTCCCTAAAATATCAAGTGGGACGAAGTTTATACTGCCATCCAGAAGCTAAACAATGGAAGGCTTAGAAGATGGCCAAAGGTATTTATAATGCAGAACACATCAAGAAAAGCCGGTCAAGTATTTAAAAACCGATTAGTTCTCTCTCAATCTCATTTGGCTGCTAAAAGAAGTTGCCAAAGCAGGCAGATTTGAAAAAAGGGAATGACAATCCAGTTAAAAAAACAATGATTAACTTGAGTCAAAATAAAGCAACCTAAAAGAGAGATTTCAAGCCAATTGCAAGACGTCATCGTTGTCTGCTGCCCTCCTAGTCTCCAAACTGATAAATGAAGCCAAAAATAATGGCCAGAAGTTGTATCTCGCATCCATTGATGCCTGTAAGGCATTGATGGTCTAATTGCCTCCCTACTCTTAAGAAGGGACTATAAAGTCTTCACTTCTACAGCACCGTGTATCAATAAAACGCACAGGATATAAAGTGTTTTTTTCTCACAACCATATGGGCAACTATTGTGGTTGTATTTCATAACGATATTGTTTCATGATCTCTATTTGACGCCATTTGTTTGGTGTAATTGGATTTTTGGTTCAGAAGTTGATGACAAGTTTTGTGAGCCCTTCTGGCTCTTCTTTGAATCGGGTGGTCCGATTCAATGCCCTTAACACAACGGGCAGTTATGTACAACGTAGGTATGCATTGAAGCCAATTGCATCGAACAACTTGATTTTGTTTTAAAACAACTGATGATGAGTGCGGCTTCTTTTAAAAACTTAAGAACTGGAATATCGTTGTTGCAAACATAATGTTTCTGACATTAAATCAAATAACCGGACTCGCATTGCAATTTTGAATCGGTTTTGGGCATGATTGCAATTGAGGTCAAAGACATTAAAGTGGATCAGATGCCAGTTCAAACACTTACATGGGAAAAATTATGTTCCATATGTATGTCTATGGTTTTAAAAATTAAAATAGTACCCGAAAAATTCCAGCTCAGACAATTTACACTGGTTTGTTCATAATTAAAATAATTACTTAGGTAAGCCCAGTCTGCCACCCTGTCCTCCTTTGTGAGGACTCTCACCTGTAGTGAATTCAAACCTTATGATTATGTATCTGTGATTTCACAATCGGACCAGCTTGGATTCAGACCCCTTCTTAAATGCATGTATACTGACAGGAATGGCAACATGAGATAGAATAAAAAGCATAGTGAAGAGAGGAAAGGGCTTTAAAGAATTTAAATGTCATGGTGAACAGAGGTAGTTCCATTTTATATTTTTGTTTCCAATCCTAGTTTTTGATTACACGCTGAGATGTAATCTGCTTTCTGGTTGAAATCATCAGGATCTTTATGATGGTTCCGAATGCCCGGTTGTGAATTCTAGAGGAGGCCTTTCGGAGGCATTCATGCTTCATGAAGGTGTTCTTCGGGTTGAATAACATCGACAGATCTATACAAATGGCTTATAGATCCCATCGACATCGCTTTGAAGGTAGAAGGCTACTATGTTGGTGCCCCAACATGTGCCGATGAAGTTGTTCTTGCAGCCCATGACTCCCTCCTTTATAAGTAAATGATTAATGAACTGCCATTTACTCTGCACGTGAAAGATTCTCCATCACAGAAGACAACATGGTCAGAGTCCTCCGTCGACTACTTGGGAGATGTTTTCAATAGTCCATTAACGAACTTCCATCAAGTTGCAGAGCCACATTAAAACACCTGGTGTGGAAAGAAAACCTGTCATTTCCAACAAAGATCCATCAACAATCGTAATTCAAGCTGGCAGAGGAGCACGCATGCTTTGTAGAACCCAGGTATCTATATGGCCTTGAGGTTTGAAAATTGGTAGACACCGATTATAAGTTGATCACTGACTACGAAAAAAAAGATACCCTCAAGCAAGTTCAACACCTCACAGACAGGCGGTATAGCAGATGCTGCCGTTTACCTGCTCCTAGGAACGCGATACCAGGCCTCCGTCAGATTGACATCAACCAACTGAATCTGTTCCCGATGTTAATTGAAAGGAAGGAAAGAACAGAGCTGGCGGAAAGCAAATTGCCAGTAAGTTTTACGAAGTCTCGTGGACATCAAAATGTCAGAAATACCTTTTAAACACAAAAAATGAGCCTTGTGAACAAGTAGTGATATGAATTTTAATATAACACAGATTTAATGAGTTTAATCAGATGGTTTAAGAATTTGGTATGTCCAAACATGATTACAATTACACACAATGCTTTAAGATAAGATATATACTTAAGGTTTCAAGTCATCTAATGTCCAGAGGTAAAAGAACGTGCAGTTCAATAATCATGTTCTAACAGCGAAGACTCCAAAATGACAAGTTCATACGTTCACGTTAAATATTCATGGTATATTCCATGTGAATTTCTCAGTCCTTTTAAAGCAATATTAGCCATTTTTTTGAAGAGCGCCCCCCAATTTTTCAAAAATTGGAGATTTTACACGATTGCATTGGTAAATGGCTAGTAAAACTATACCTGTGAATTGGTTAAGTTCAAAAATGTCTATGTGTCAAAACGAACGGAAATTTTGTACTAGAATAATTATTAATCGGGGATCCCCGATAATACTACAACGGCTGCTGGAAACGCTTCCAATGTGAACGCGCGGAAAGTAGCGCCATGTACGTGTCTACGCTCATCCATTAGTTGTTTTAATAATTCAGGCAAGCCAAGTTAGAGGTTATTTACTTGAGGTGGCACTATTTTTCATCATGGACGGACATAAACGTAGTTCCAGCTCTACGTTACGTCCAATCTGGCCATACCAATTAATTACAAAAGCGCTTTTTTTTTTGTATGATTAAATACGCATTTTTTTAGCATTCTCGTCGCATGTATAGTTTCCTAGACAATTACCAAGGTACATGTGCAAAAGAAATCAAAATTTGAAAATTGGGGGGCGCTCTTCAAAAACAGGTGCTAATATTGCTTTAAGGTTAATTGTTGTTCCAGCTAGCAGTTCAAGATGACGGGGTTTACCTCGACGCGGCACTAATAAGCGAGTTCGATAATTCAGGCACTATTGTTGTTCATATCCCGATTGACCTCGTTGACCCATCTCAGCACATAAAATTCAAGGATTCTGGGATGGGACACGGTCATTTTTTCAATAGGGATATTGTCCATTGTTGGTCGCTTAGTGTAGCACAGCAGTGCATGAATTATCGAAATCGCTTATATTATGCAATACAATCCAGGTATTCCATCACCACCAGTCTGGCTAATGTCCTCATATATAGGACCACACTGGAATCCTTTTTGATTCAAAAAATGAAGTCTTTTGGTTAAAAGACGACAGCAGACCAGGTCAGGTATCAAGCTCCGGTGACATCAAATATATTATAAAACTTTGCATATGTACTACACGACTGCCATTATTTGGCTTACAAAACTAGCTAGCTATAACTAAACTAGATCTGACTACTGTGGCCCTACGTCTTTCAGTGAGCAGTATTTAACTTCTCACAGGCGAGCTTACCCTTCTCTAACACTACTCATTACCAAGCATCATCATGCTGTAAATTATAATCTTGCACTGACCAATTGGATTTCACATAAATTACATCATCTGCCATTGCATCCCCTCACATTTTATATCTCATGGGGGGAATCCCCGAATCTTGCAATCTGTTTTGATCTCTAGCATAAACAAGGGGACTCGTTTCTAATTTACGTCCCGGGGAATCCCGCTAATCTCTCCACATCTTACCTTGATTTGTAAATTAAACTGTGTGATCTAAATATAGTTACTAGGAGAATTCATATTTCTTTTCAACATAAAAGAGTAAGTACTTTTCCCTGAGAAGAAACCTTTTCTCAAATTAAAATTGAGACATAAAATTAAATATTTTTAATAAAAAAACTGGTTGCTAATATAACAGTAAAATCAGCCAAATCCAAAAGCTGGTTTGTTTAAGTCAACAAATTAATTCACAGGTTTTGTTCTCCCTTCTGTAATGATATCTTGATGTCCCAATGGAAAAGTATGCGTCCACTGAGTCCACAAGTACGGACAGAGCCCGAGCAAAAACATCCTTGAAGTCAAGCTAAGTCAAAGACTGCCGAATTTGAACACACACGTAAAGTATGAGACACCGTCAGCCATATCAAAGGGATGTCACCAGAGCAACAATTAAAGCCAGGATTCTAACTGGATGTTATACACTGCAGGCAAATAAGGCAAAATTTAATCAAAACACTGTGAATCCAACTTGTCCACTATGTAAAGAAGGTGCCGAATCGAGAGAGCATTTTGTCTCCACTTGTAGACAAACCCATGAAGCAAGAAATCCTTATCTCTCCAGTCTTGAAGAAACAGCAAATAGCATCTACCCAGGATCATGGAAACATATCTCATGTACACCTCATCTCACTCAATTCATCCTGAATTCATCATACTTCAAAATGTATCCAAAAGCTTTGTACACCATGTGAACCCATAAAACAAGAATGCTGCTATATAGACTGCACGTAATGAGATCTTCGCTTCTTGATAATTAATCCTGCCTCCCTTCATCCTAATCCTTGCTTGCTTTCACATTATTCACTAAATTGACTTGCATGTATGCCAATTGTGACAGTGAGTCGTCATATTGAACTCTAAGCCTATTACAACACTACACCAATGGGACTCTGCTCCAGCCTAATTATGACATACTGATTAAACGACAAGCCAATTTTAGACACGCTGAATTATGTCTTGCCTATTGTGACACGCCAACTTACGACTCTGTATAAGCATAAAAAATAGTAGGGGAACAAATTGATAAATCAATAGCTAATGGTGATCCAGTCGCAGGATGGATGAAGGTACAAGACCCATCATTCAAATACAAGAATCTGATTTCTCCAAATAAGATTCCATGATGATACCCAACCGATTGGTATCCGTGCAACCCCAAAGTTCACAAAGTTCACTATGAGCATTGAAGTCACCTACCAGGAGGAAGGGAGTACAAAGTTGATCAATCAATTCATCAATTTCACGTAGACTAATTATATTAGGAATGAAATAAACAGACCATACATTATTGTGGGCGGTAAGAGGGTGATCTTTGACAACAACAGCTTCCAGATTGGTATTAAGTTTCACAACAAAATGAGATCCCTCCCTTTTGTCAATATAGAATACCCCTCCAATTGGACACTATTTACCACTGGCGATACGCTTTTTGTTAATAAGATCGTGTATGCCCAAAAAAGACATTTTATTTAACTCTCTGTCTTTTACGGCGTGGGGTTTCCTCCTGCGAAGCAAAATAGTATTGGTTATGATCTTTTATATCGCATTTAACTTCTAGTTCATAAGGTGGTACTAAGTCGCTCTGCAATTACAAGTTGGAGAAGTTTCACACTTTTTTGCATTTTCATGAAAGATCATCAAACTTGTTTATAAACCTGAGTTTTTCCTCCGTAACCGACCCATCTGACACACTTATTAATTCCGAAACCTTAACGCAATAAGCCTGTGCTTAGATTCCTGTGAACGTTTCCGAATTCAGAAGTGGTCAAGAAAAGTGGTGTCAGATGGGTCCGGTTAAGGAAACTCCTATAAACATTATAGGATCCCTCGGTAATTGCTGGAAGATTGTAGAATGTTTGGGATTACTTTGATGTGTCAGAACTAGGTTGGACTCGATAGTAAGTCCCTCTAGTTTTCTTTTCTGTAGTCGGTTTCTCTTTTTCTGTAGACGTTTCTTATTCTTCGTGTAGATTACTTCTGTTTTTACTTGATGTCTGAATCGTCTGATCGTCTGTATATGTACTTAGTTTGTCTTTGTTACAGGATGCTAGATAGTCTATACGTGTACTAACCAGAAAATGTCACTTTTGTTGCAATATTCAATTATCACTTGTTTTTTTTTACCTACCACTTCTGACACTATTGAGATGGCAAAATCATTTGCACAAACCAAATCTGTATTGGTGAATTATTGTTATAGCTTGGGATTTTGTCCCCACTCTTACCACCTCAGCATTGATCTTTTGTTTCAGTATCCTGTAAGAAAAGTATCTCTGGCTTTTTTATAAGTCATGTGTTGCGCTTCACTGTGATTTTTTGATTTGTTTTTTTCCCCTAACCATGCATCTATGACAGGATCATGAGTTTTCGCTGGATGGTTCACAAACACTGTAATTCCACAATTAGCAGGTTCCCCCTACAATTTCGACCTGATACGTCTTAATTGGCCAAAAAGTTTCTTTTCTGTTTAATGTTGAAACTTTGCAAAGCTTTTGACTATAATCTTAAACGTATGCATTTCTAGAAAATAAATTGGACAATCATTAAGGTATATCTTGCCCTGTATTGAGAAAATACTAAAAATGAATATTTAGCCCAAATTTTTCAACCGTAACAAAAACATTTGAAGTTTCCATGATTTTCCCCTCATGTTTTTTTTTACAAAGACACATTTGTCTAGGAACCGGCTTTTTTTCGATTTTTTAAATAATTGCAAGCAAAAGTGGCCATTTCTGGTTAGTGAACAAGCTTAGACCTATCTAGAAATTCCTGTAAAGAGACAACTAAGTACACTCTAAAGATCATCAGCCTTAGTCATACCTCAATTACACCAGAAGTAGATCTACAGAAAAGAAAACGTCTACAGAAAAGAAACGACTACAGAAAAGAAAACTGAGAGAGACTAATGTCATAAGAATTGTTCTGATGCTGAAATTAAGAGTGAACGTTTCACATAAATTAATGATACAAATGATTAAGTTGACGCTCATGACGAAATGTATTGCAGAAGGTGAATTTTTGGTCGTAATTTGCCGGGCTGCCCATTGTTCCCACCTGATGAAAATATCGCGGCGGCCATTTTGAAGTTATGAAACGCATGCGTGCAGCTTACTTGCTTGATTAAGATTTCATCATAGATATAGGAACGAGTATGCCGTACCCCCGTGTTGAAGAATAGGCGGGGGGCACCGAACCGTAGTATTTTTGGAAAGTAATGAAATTTCATTACGGTCATCCATTCGAAACTCGCACGCGCATCGCCGTAACCTGTTGGCCCTGGAAACGTGATCACAACATCGTTCTATTCAAATGCGTGAATATATGAATAAATGGTACACCACCGTCTATGGAAATCAGGGAATATATGAATTAAGTTGTACACCATCGTCTATGGAAATAAGTACGCACTGTGGCAAAAGATGGTTAGGCTTTTGATCTGGCGTTCGCTATCTAGTGTTATAAATACGAATCTGTGGAATGTCATCTGGATATCTGCAATTTTTACTAATAATTCTGGGAATAAAAACAGAAGTCCGTAATTTAAGTCATATGCGCGCTTTAATATCTAATCATTGATAAAAATCGTCCCATGGGTATTTGTAACACTGGTTTACAAACTGTAGTCTATGTTTTAAGTAGGCGGGCTTAAGGCAGAACTTAGATGGGCCTGATTTTTATTTTTTTTTTTCATGTTTAATGGTATTAACCCTGGCATTAGAAACAATGTTTTCTTTCCAGAATCTATATATAATTCATTATTTTCTCATATATATTTTGTTCATTTTACTTTACTCTGTTACACATTTTTGACCATTACGCATACCCATGCAACCACTGTGACCTCTACACAACATGGAAAGCGTGTCTGAGTCTAAATTGAAACAACAGGAAGTTGCTTTTTGCCCCTCTCAATGTGGCGGGAAATAATGCATTCACCTGCTGGTGCACATATTCCACACAATGTTTTATTTGTTCTACAAAATTCCCTTTACGTGGACAATAGAGGTGAATCCATTTAAGAAGGGCAAAATGCAACTTCCTGTGGTTTCATTGGCGGCTATTCACCGGTGTAGTAGGGTATAAATAGATCCCATTCTAGAAGTTTGGGGAAGAATGTTTTGAAGATAGTGTTTTTCTACATTTGAAGGGTTGGCTGAATCTGCATTGAATTTTCTCCTCTGGAAATGTGGGGAACTTTGTAAAATAAGGGGGTAAAATTAGTACAGGGGTAAATTGAAATCAAAATCAAATTGTGTTTTAAATTTACACAAATGTATTTGTCCCAATAAGGATTATAGTTTGTCTAGGTTCCTGTGACTTTAGTTAAACAGGTACAGTCCACCATGGCCCGATTTAAAGGCTATAGTTTTCCAATCTTGATAGAAGGGCCTTCACTCAAAACCCCATCGTAAAGGTTTCACAGCCGGATATTTCAACCACTTTTGATATGAGAATTATAAACATGAATTTTGCAATCCCCATAGAGTACTGTGTAGATTAATATTGGTCGACCAAAAAGGTGCACATTTTCGCTCATCACACAAACCAACATCCTTTAGCCCTAGCTTCACAGGGTAAATGTGAAAACTAGTACCTTTCATTCTGAATGAACCAAAATTTTAACCACTTTCCGGTAAAATCTGGGGTCCCTGGGGACGAGGCCTCTTAGTGAATCGGGGCCATGGACTATAAGGTTCAAGGTCATCCTGGGGGTAAACGTTACCCAGTGCTCCCGATTTCGTTGAAACTGGGTGTCAAATGTTTTTCGTCTTGTCTAATATTACAATATTTGGCATTTTGTTTCGTCATTCTGGGCAAAATGTTAACAGAGTCGACAGATTTTGACCTCAATTGTAATACAGAGTTGTCCCCAAAGATTGAAATGATATTTTCTGCTTCATTATGACCAGGGCAATAATTTTGACCCGTTTTAAACAAAATCTGATTTACTTGGATTTTTTTTGCCCCAGAATACCTTGAACCCTTATTAGGGCTGTAGCCAAGTAACTAAGGTCCGTATGCACTAAAAGTTAGACCAGATTTAAATTTAGACCTGGTTTAATTCAAAATTAGTTTTGCGTCAAATTGATATAGTTATTCACACTTTCTTCTCGTAAGTAACTAGAAATTTTGAAAGATTTTACTGCAAATTGTCAAGTGTTTAATCCATATATGAAAAATACTTAGTGTACATTTAAACCACAATTTGACCTGATGTCACAAATTTACCCCTGTACTATTTTACCCCTTATTTTACAAAGTTCCCCACATTCCCAGAGGTTGGACCCAAAAATTCTGATTAAAAAAGCACCGTCAAACTATATAAAAACATCTTCAACAACCTTCTTCACAACCTTCTTCCCCCCAAACTCTTCGAGAATGGGATTCTCTTTAATAACCCTACTAAGACATGGAGGGCGATGTTATCACAACCCCGCCATACCAGAATCGTAACTAGGAGGAAGATCTGGATCTACCGATTGATGCTCCCGTCATGTTACTTCACTTCACCATCCAGTGGTAGGCATGCTGTCAAGCGCAGTACTGATGCTGTTGGAAGTGCAGGGGGCACACTTATGTTCTCTATAGCTGTTTTGAAACGATATTGAATGATGTGATGTGCTGCTGTCTGTGTATATTCCTTCGCCGTGTTAACTGGCATGCTGTTATCGTCTTGGGTGTATACCCTCCGCCTCCGGCGTATCCTCCTCCCTTATTAACCAACGTTCGACGTCCTGGCACGATATCGGACAAGTTTCATAGAACAAGACACAGGCGAAAATGAAACGACGCAAGCCGTGCATACCTGCGTTAACAGCGTGAGCAATATGTCTTTAGCTGAAAGTAAATAAATGAAAACAATGGACACCACAGGTTTGGAAATAAATCATTACTGAACTTACCTTTTTACTAATTGACTTTGCATACAGTACCACTGACACTACGGCACTGACTTGAGGTGTGATGATGGAAACAGTGCGGCAACTCCTGACTCTGCCTCTAGGAGAGCTTCTAGGAGGCGAGTCACACCACAATGACAATTCGGCAAGGAATGCTTTGAGGCACGATCCCAGGTTTTGGGATAAGTTTGCAAACGTACGGCCCTGGCCTCCCTTCTTGTTAAGTGTTAGTTGCTCCACACGTTCCCAAATGGCTTCTTTGACGCCTCTCCTATGCCACGCTCCTCGCGACCAGAATTAAGGCATCCTCGATGTCAATAGAATGTCCAGTTTCTCGCATTGTAAGTAACTGCGGAACTGGCCTCGTTGGTACTTGGAGGCGATGTTACTTATCCGCTATTTACGATCCTGCTTATAGATATGTGACATTTTTTATATTTAGGCGCCCCCTGTTTGGTGTAAGAGAGCAACTGGCAGGCAAAAGCACCTATTACTTTGCACGGGAAATTCTGTTTTTGCTGTAACTTTTGTTTCAATTATAAATACTAACTTTCTTATCAAGCATAATAAGCTAATGCTACCAGCTGCATTTTGTGACCAATTTTAGAATAAGGAAAGATTCTGCAAGTAATCTATAACAGATTTATGTGGTCTGTCACAGACAACTACGTAATTATTTTTCCTGCCAGAAGACCAAACAAGGGGGACGCGTCCTGAATGTCAACATAGTGGGACGTCATAGGCACATCATCTAATAGTTCGCCCGCATAGGCTTCTGAGCATCCGGAAACACTACACTCAAGTCACATGACTGTTTCCATCATCACCACCTCAAGCCAAGTTTCCCTGTAGATGTCCAGTGGTATGCGACACAACGTCGCACTTAGTAAAAAGTAAAGTTCAGTAATTGATTTTTGGTTACTTCCAAACATGATGTATCAACTGGTCTTTAGAACTGCGAACACATTCATTCTATGGAAACTAGATTCCTAATTGTTTCTACACCTTATTTGCAACATAGCTATACAAAATATCTAAAAGGAAGATTACATGCTATTATACACATGTGGCTAAGGATTTTATCTTTGGTACAAGGGGCCTATAGTCCCTCAATGATGAATCGGCCCTACGTTGCCGTTTTTTAGAGCTAGCACTAATCAACAATTAGACTATAGTAGATTTTCAAAATAAGTGAGACCACATTAAAAGTTCAGGCCTGTCCATTCGCGTAAGAGTAGAGCATGTATGTTACTGACCGCGGTAAAGCCAGTTGAATGGCACACATAATTATCATGTACACTAATAACCAGTCTGTCTGAGATGCATATTTTTAACTCCAGTCCCTACTTAAAAGATTCAACAGGTGGTTGCAGCTGCAGTATCAGGATGAAAACACCACAATTATTTAGTTAAACGTTCAATTTTAACAACAAGTTGCTTGTTTACTTGCAAAATAACTTATCACATCATAGGAGAAATAAGCCTTCTTACGTATCATCACACATAACGCAACTAGTTTTTTATTTGGCCACACAACATTATAGGAGAAGCTCAAATTAAAGGTGCTTTGTTGCCATTTGTGTGTATTGTTTCTCTAACTGATATGAGAGCCTGGCACTTGCACATACACCCCATCAAGTGCCGTGGGAAATAACCTTGCCTGTTTTGATGGTAACGGCAATTTTGGGCAAGCCCTCTTCAATACTGTGCTAATATTGATGGTTAACCACGAAAACGGCGGGTTTTTTGTTTATATCTTGGAATAAAATGGGATTTGAGGCTCAAATTTCAGGACGAAATGAGAAAAATAGGGGTGCCGTTTAATCTGATAATCAAAATCGATACTAATCTCCGGGTATCAGGCAGGGGTCCCAAAGACGATCGGAACACGCACCTTTAAAGCGGATTGTAAGTTCCTCGCCATCCCGGTGTAGAAGTAATTTAGTCCACCGAACTCCCAGTCCGGCTACAACAGTAAAGAATAGTGGTACTCGATTCAGTTGCTCCTTCACGCACATTAGTTTCACGCTCTATTTTCGTTGTCGGTCCTATGGAGCCCCGGACGTGGCTACCGGCGGACTATAATACTTTCACACAGGCCAACAATGTTCAATTAGTCTTTTATCATTAGTATGTACCATTCTGTAAGAACTTGGTTCACCAGTTTCCAGTACACCGATTCTGTGCAGCAACTTTGTACACCACTACAATATGTATGGCAAACAAGGCCTATATTTTGGCCTGGCGTACGCCGTGTTGGCGGATTAAGGAGGCTATAGATATAAGGAAGAGAGGGTCACCACCATGAACAGAGATGAAGGACAATACAACTTTCGCAGATATTGATGATTTGCTGATCTCAAGAAAAAATCCCCAAGGTCAACAGCAACTATGTCGCTTCTAGGAAACATCTATCCTCGTCGGGATCGCAGCCACAAACTAAGTGTTGAGAAAGGCAACAGTGGGGTTGCCGAAACGTCCACAAGTAATTGAACAATATTGGAAAAGTTCGAACGTTGTTTACAAATTAATCTCTACCGATCCTGATGAATCTATTCCATACTATGGGTCACGACCTATTTTTGTAGCTTTTTTTGTTGCCCCAACTTGAAACACATACTTGGACCAAGTTTAAGATTTGGGTTTGGGTTAGGATTTAAGGTTGTCATGAGTAAGAATTTCATTCCACCCTGACATATGCCAAAAACGCCACCATTTTTACAGTTTTTTTACTACCACCCATAACTCCGGAACTAATAAGCCATAGATAGTGAAACTCTCCTTTGGATCCTTGTGACCAGACAAACACCATGTTGTGCTTTTTACACCTATCAAGAACATTTTAAAGTTTTTTATCTGCTGGAAATAAATATGACTATGACTATGACTATGACCCCTGTAATAACCTTGACACCCAATCTGGGGGATTAAGGGGGTTGGCAAGTGCTGTGCCATCAATTGTATATGGATTTATCATGCCTAAAGTACTTGTGTTCAAAAATTCACGCATTTATCCGGAAGTGCACACCTTCTTACACTACAGTCCCCTTCTACGGACGACTCCTCGACGTTCCAGCCTGCAAACGTCATGAGCATTGGTCACGGTTGGGTTAGCCCACATGAAGTTTCCACATCATAAGTTGAATCACAGGATAATGCGGACGAGGGTTCTTTTTTTTAAAAGATCTACCCTGTTAAAAATGTTCTCTATTTTCCAGACTTTACCGTGGGGTAAATTACGGTCAACCTGGTGAATGCCTTTACCTTTAAATTACGGTCAACCCCAATTATTCAATAATCTTTACGCTTTATTACCTATACCTAACATAAAACTACAATTTAGAAACAGAAAAATGTAAATAAACAGTGGCTAAGAATAATCCTATATACATTTTGAAAAAAGGTAGTATTTATACGCTGACCGTTATTATATTTTCCGTAATATTACGTTCTTTTGTAACTTACTTGTTTTTAATGTAAGAATACGAATTATGAAAATCGTTTTACCTATAAAATGTGTTAAAAAACGTCGTAAGTAACGTCATTAAAAATGCAAAATCTTATTTTCCCTATCATTTTTAAAAATAGTTTAAAAAACTCTTTTCCTCCTTTTTGTATTATATTTAGTTTAATTTGAAAAAAGTAGTACACACACATATATTTAATTTTAGCATCTGCTATCAGTAAAGTCATGTAGTGTAGTGGATAAGGTTTAGGACTTGTAATCTCAAGGCCCGGGTTCGAATCTATGTAAAGTACATGTATTAAGTTTATTCATATGATGATTAAATAATTGGTGACATTAGAATGTGTACATTACCATATAAAACAAAGTGTATACACTGGTTTAAATCTTGATTTCTTCAGGTTTTCCTTTTGTTTATTGCCTTCTTTTTCTCAAAATTGTTTGCCTGAAATATAACTTTTTTACAACCACGTGGTAACGTAAATACAACGTTTGTATGACGCCATAGCTACAACCTGAAAATTTGGTCAGAGGATTGTAATAACGTTTTAATTCTTAATATTGTTTAAACAAGTCAAAAACCAACAATAACGTTGAAGCTGAGATTTTTTCGCCGTTATTTTACGTTCCCTGCAATGGTTTCGTATTTTTACGGCTCCAGTTATTTTACGTTCTGCATGTAGTGAGTCCCAGGTGCCAGTCAAATGCCTGTTTTTTACAGGTTTATTTTTAACAGTGTACCAATGCAGCTTGGCGGAAAACACGGCAAATCCAGGCACCAAGAACCACTATCCAAGCGAATCGTTTTCAACTGTGCTGTGTATAGTGGTTGTGAAGAAGCTAGGTGCATTTTAGAAACTACAGAGGTAAGCTTCCTGACTAAAAAACAGAAGCAGCAGCTCTGTGCAAGAATCACAACTATGGATTTGTACTGGGTGCCTATTATTTGGAACATTTTGCCTCATCACCCACAAACAAACTTAAAACTTGGTTCACAGTTGAATCTCTAGCCTGGATCCAAAAGGGCAACATCTTCCCAATCTTACTCTTTTTTATATTACGGTGGTAATAGACTGCACGAACAAGGAGTGCAACAGCTTGCAACACTGGTAGTGTTTTACACAAATGATCATTGATTATTGAATAAACCATGCACTAAGCGCATAAGCAAGCACAACTAGTTAAATTAATACATAAAATCGCATCAATCGCCGGCGGCCCAACAAGTTAACCCAATTGAATGGTGGAAGGACTCACTAGGGGCAAAGATCACATCATTGAAATCTGGTCTTTCCATCAGGTGACCCCTTCTTTCTGACCAACCCTTATGATTCGGAACCTTAAACGGAATAAACCACTAAACCGTGTGTTTATTCCGTTTAAGTTTTCCGCGTTCATAGGTGTCAGAAAGAATGTAATCACTTATTGAAACACCCTGGAACCATCTATACAAACGCACAAAGTCACTGGCAATCTCCTCCAAAGAGACATACGCAATTGACGGTTCCATCCTAAAATCTTAGCTATAAGATATCCTTTACAATGAATTTCGTGAATTCTGAACCCGGGAAAAAAGGGACATCCAAGGCTTCAGATCTGGACAAATTCTTGGCAAGAGAGATACGTCGTGAGTGGAGGTAATGGTAGGAGACTGGTCCAAGGAAATTGATTTTTACCCAATCTAGCTAGGAAGGCCTGGGGACAGACTATAAATCATCTTGATCGACCCTCCTACTGCGGATATGACACGTCCTGTGTGGCACCAGAGAGCTTGACACTTCAAGCTTTTCAGGACCATTCCGATCGTCCCTTGTAAAATAATTGTAACATGCTTCAAACTGCAGCTTTGTTCTATAAGACCAGTGATGGGAGAGCAGTCGAACTTCTGCGTCGTCTGAAAGAAACGTAGTCCCACAAGGTCAGTAATTGGGCGCCCATGAGTTCAACTGTATATCAGCGATTTACCTCAAACAACATATAGACAACCCATATCTACGCCGAAGATCGGTCCATTCTTCACTCGGACAGAAGATGGACTGAAGTAGAAAGCACGCTTACTGCAGATGAGATGGCCCTACTGCAAGCTGAGTGGCAAGACCACCGCTATGCCTTCCCATCTTACTACCAAAAGGTCATCACCAGCTTTCAAATCAACCTCAATTATCGGCCAGCATTTCGAGTCAGTACGTGCAAAGGTATCTTCGAGGAATAACGTTCCTATGCCAACTTTGGTGGCTCTTCATGTGTGCGAGTCCCACTCCACTCTAAGTACCACCGCCCTGGCTCTGATCTACATTGCTGCTGATATAATATGCCGCCCAGCATGGTGCAATAGCTCTCCACAAAGAAGATGTACACAGTATCAACAAGAACATGTTTTGAACCATTACTGGTGCCTTCGTCCCACTCCATCCGAGGGTCGGTAAGGGTGCTTTCGGAATAATTGCCCATGCAGTGCTAAATACAAGCTCTGTTGGACAACAAAAGAAGCAGCTGCATAACACTAGTAAAGAATCACACTAGCTCGGCAAACAGAGACTGCGCTCTCGCGCGACTTTATGTCGAACGCTGCTGAACTCTCTAGCTTCCCAATTCAAACAAACTTACAGACATGGACAACTGCCTGGCTAGATACCAAGATCAGACAATTTCACTACAACACCTATACAGAACTCCCACCTGGTTAGCAATCTTCCACGTAAGGAAAGTGTCACCTTGAACAAGATTCGCACAGGAGTCGGTCGCTTTCACACAGCAATATGCACCGTGGGGGCTGCGACCATCTCCAGCCTGCCAAGTGCTCTCCATCACAGACTGTGGGTCACATCTATAGTGCCCTGTCTTTCGCCCACGGGTGGGATATAAGACTTCTCCAAAACCCGGCCCAAACTAATCAAAACCAAACAGTGAGCTGGCTCCACCAAATTCAACATGTTTAGCTGCTGTCTCATATACGCAAGAAGAAGTTACCCAACTATATAGAGGGAAAACTTAAGGTAGGAAAACTGATATGTGACAAGTCCCATTCATACTTCACTTGCAAGGTAGTTGAAGGCAGTGAAAATAATGAAAACCATCTCACTCAACGCCGCAATAAACACAGTTGCATTGCGTTGCTGCTGTGTTGAGCCAGAAGAGAGATTTGTTCCACCCAATCCCGTTTAACCACACTGCATTGATTATTACAAGATGAAGTATGAAATTAAGGCCTTATGCACCCCAAATGTCCTTCCTCTATAATAATACTCCCCCGTACTCATAGTCCGGCTACAGTGTTAAAGAATAGAGCACTAAGTGTATTTTTCCCACCAGAAAAGACTTTTCCTTGCATTGACACGATTTTTTATTTTGAAATTTGCATTTTAAATCTTTGAAATTTGCTAGTTATTTTATAAAAGCCGGAATCCGAATAATGTCCAAATTTTGGACCAAACTAAATTTGCTTAGACCATAGAGCTTGGAATATTAAACCAAGGGGGGAATCGCCATGGTTGTATATGGAATAGCCCAAGCCCGTAACCGTTCTCTCACACACAGCGCCGTGGTTGTTGCTGGCGTAAGCGCGAGTGTCGTCACTGTTGAGGCGCAAGCACACGCCATATAAAAAATCTGTGTTGCGTCACGCGAGAGTTTACCCAGTGTTGCATTTCCACCAGTATTCCATTTGTCTGATCGGCCGATTTTTTCTGAATAATATGCGAAAACCAATCGATTTGAAAGAAGAAAACTTATGCTTCTAAAAAAGATTCCTGCATCCCTGATGAACAAAAAGTCTCCCGATGACCCCCGTTAATTCTGCTTAGGAAAAGAGATATTGAGTCCGTGAGATAGCATGTGGCATCAGTTGTGTTGTTGTTTTTTTCAATCACCTAAGTGTGACGAACGTAATAAAATACTCGCGTTGTCTCATAAATATGCATAAGGACTTTCCAAATAAAACGATACGGAAACCCCAAATATGGTGGTGCCCAAACACTATGTTCAAGAAGTGCGATGCTTATTATAATACTTTTGGGCACCAGAATTTGGTTACGCCGGTTTCGGGAGAATCTCGGGTCTCGGGTTCTAATTACGTCATTGTGCCTTCCCAGACAAGACCTAACTCTTAACACCTGGTGAACTACTCCCCTTTGCCGGTGCCATAGGACCTTGGGGAGTTAGGGTTAAGGGTCAGAGTTAGGAAAAAGAATTTGATTATTTGTCGGGTCAAAAGTGGGGGCTGCTTAAAAAGTTAGGCACCACAATGTGGGGTCGCCAAAGTGGCGTCACAAAGTGAGTCACCAAATAATAAACTACCTTCCTCTGCTCTTGGCACTCCACTCCAGCATCTTCCGGTGATCGCGTTATTCCATCCTCCCCAGTTGCCATGACAATATGAATCCGTGATTTCGTTTCCCCAACAATCAGCAATATTTCCAAACAAAATGGGAAGCGTTGACCATTGTCCAAATTTGGTCGTGGAATAGGCTGCGAGTGACACCATCGAACCATAGCTGGCGACAGACTACCCTGGCATGTTTGATTGTCCAGCCATCATCCACACACTGTACCCATTGACCATCTGTAGTAAACTTCCACACGACCAATACCATGGGTCGCCGCCGTTCACCAGTCTTACTGTAGTGTAGTCTAACGAAGGCAGTGTCTCATTGCTTAAATACAAACAGTGATTTAGAGAATAAAAATGAGATTTTTGTTTGGCCATCTGTGATGTGTCATAATGGATGGCATGCCAAATATTTTGAGTGGTGGATGCCGGCGCAGCCTGTATCCACCACGATAAAATATTGGATGCCCCATCCATTATGACACCATCTAAGATGGCCAAAACAAAAAATTCATCTTTTATTCTCATTCTTATTTAGAATTGTGTAATTTTTGCTTTATTGACATAAGAATTTAGTTGTCAAAAATTATTCTAACCTCATTCTTTTTTATTCATTTAAAGAATGCACCACCCCCTCTTGAACAATGTTTCAATCCAGGAACCAATGTCATCGCGAAGTGATCGTCACGCTGGTAACATTGCATTTGCGTACGCAACGCAAATGCACGACGCGTATAGACACGCCCTTGCGCGTCATGTATTCGACTACAAACCGCGTTAATTTGCTGCACGCAAACTATCCATCTATACCCAGTAATGGATGGGCGAGCTTTGGGCCCTAACCAAAATCAAATTTCTTGTCTAACATGATAAAAAACCACGCCCACTGACATACCGAACTGAACCAGTTAGTTCCCTGTGCATAGGCAAATGACCCAAAGTAGTTGTTATCAGTTTAACGCAAAACGAACGTTACCCACGGACTGCAGCGGCGGTCTCGCTTCACAATTCATTACGCACAGTTTCGCCAATAGAGGGCTCGACCAGTGACATTGGCGGTCTGAGTTACCACAGCTGTTTGAAAGTCTCAGTTATTATGACAAAACTAAATAAAACAAAAAAAATATTCACAATGCGACACAGGGTTTGACAGCTGATTTGCATTATTATTCCTACTAAACTACAATTACTGTTGAAATTTACGAAATTTTCAATGCGGACAAATAGATTTCTTCAAACCGAGTTTTAACCCGTCTTTCTATGGGAATGGGCACATACGGGGCACTAAACATAGGGAAAAATAAGGCCTTTTGTGGCCTATATGGGGCCAAGATTCCGAAGGATTTTTTTTATTTTGCAGTGGTTATAGCTCATTGCATGCCTCTCCTCATATGCAGGCCCGTACTTATATTGTGTGGCCATGGTTGTTGTAAATTTTTTACAAAATTAACACAGGTGGACAATTGCATGGGGTCAAACAACTGGGTTAAGTGACCACGATATAATTGGCAGTATACTATAATAGCATTTTTTTATTTCCTGGGTCAGAGGTAAAAAAAAATATTTGCAGGTGTAGTTCCGCCGTACTATAGTCCGGCTACACGGAAAAAGGATAGGGTCATCGATTTCAGTGACTCTTCAGCAACATTAGTTTAACGCTCTATTCGATGCTTGATTGTCAGCTGATGACAACCGATCTGTTTTTCGCGTCGTATAAAGTGATTAAAAATCATTCGGATCTAAATTGTCAGAAACCTATGCGAAAACAATATCAGTGGGTTTACAGAGCCACACGACCTCTTAATGAAATTCTGAACACGGTGAAGTGTTGATATCTGCTGTTTTTTGTTCTTTTTTCCGTGTGAAATTGAAACATTCGTATATAGGCCACAGTAACAGATATCTGTAGTATAGTCAATACGCGCCGTAAACCAGCTTATTTTCTGAGGGGGTGGCAAAGTGGCAAATATTGTCAGGAGGGCAAGCAGATAAAATTAATTAGCCTATGTTGCTTTCACGTCTAATTGGCCACTTGTGCATAAAAAAATTCACAGGGGAAGGGGAACTAGGTTTTACAACACTGGTTCAATATCGATCCCCGTGACATATTCACGAAAAGGTTAAAGGTTTTTATTTCTGTGAATTTGGCACACATGTGGTAAAACGTCCTGGTAAAAATGACCAAATTGAACAGGGGTGTACTCTAGATAGAGGGCTCCCCCCCCCAAATCCATTTCAAATGTTAACTATTTTTGGCACCATTAAAAAATCAGACTACAAAAAATAAATCTATTGGCCTATAACTGATTCTTGATCAGAATGTGTTAATTTTTGCTTTTTAGACAGAATTTTATTTGTCAAAATATTCTAACATCATTCTTTTTATTCATTTAAATAATTGCACCCCCTCTTGAAAACAAATGTTTCAATCCAAGGCACCAAACAAAGTCATCGCGCGGTGATGTCACGCTGCGTACATTGCATTTGGTACAACGCAAATGCACGACGCATATAGGAAACGCCGCTTTGCGCGTCATTGTATTCGACAAAACCGCGTAATTGCTGCACGCACTATCATCTATTACCCAGTAATGGATGGCCGGCGCTTTGCCCTAAATCCAATTCAAATTCTTGCTAAATGATAAACCACCGCCCCAATGAATAAGAATAACCAGTTAGTTCCCTGTGCATATCAATGACCCAAAGTTAGTTGTTATCATTTTAACGCAAACGGGACCGTTACCCACGGACCGCAGCGGCTGTGCTCGCTTCACACATTCATTACGCACAGTTTTGACAATAGGGCTCGCACCAGTGACATTGGCTGTGTAGTCTACCAAGCTGTTGAATGAAAGTCTCATATTATGACAAACTAAAAATAAAACAAAAAATTATCATTGGCGACCGTTTTGACAAGCTGATTTGCATCTATTCATTCACTAATACATCTGTGTAAATTTACGAAATTTCAATGCGTGACAAATATGAAGTTTTCTTTCAAAACCGAGTTTTACACGTCTTTCTAGGGAAAATGGGCAAATAGAGGGGCACTAAAACATAGAAAATAAGGCCTTTGTTGGCCTATATGGCAAGATTCCCGCCAATGGATTTTTTTGTATTTTTGCAGTGGTTATTAAGCTATGCATGCAATCTACTCATATGCATGCACTTACTTAGATTGTGTTGCCACTGTTTAAAATTGTTTAAAAAATAAAAGAGACAATTTGCATGGGGTCAACAAACTGTGTAAGGGCAAACGTATAATGGGCTACTATATAGCATTTTTTATTTCCCTGGGTCAGAGGTAATAAAAAAATATTTGCAGGTAGGTTGTAGTTCCCCTACTCATAGTCCTGCTACCAACGGAAAGAATAGGGCACTCGATTCAGTTTGACCTATGTCACGCAACATTAGTTTCACGCTCTATTCCGATGAATTGATGTCATGCTTGATGACAACCGATCTGTTTTTTCGCCCGTATTAAAGGACTTCAAACCACATTCGATTATAATTGTCAGAAACCTTATTGACGAAAACAATCTAGTGGGTTTAAGACGCACCACGACCTCTTAAATGAAATTGAAAAAACACGTGGAAGTGTGCTATCTGCTGATTTTGGTTCTTTTTTCAGTGTGAAATTGACATCGCTAAAGGCCACAGTCACAGAATCTGTAGTATCGTCAATAGTTTTTGCCGTAACCAGCTTATTTTTGAGGGGCGGTGGCAAGGGCACATATTTTCAGGGGGCAGGCAAGCAATTAAAACAAGCCTATGTTGCTTTCACTGTTATATTGGCACTTGTGCATAAAACAATCCACAGGGGAAGGGGACGGTTACACCACTGGTCAATATCAGCGCCCCCGTGACGAGATTTCAACGAAAAGGTTTTATTCTGTGACTTTGGCATCACTATGTGGTAAAAATTCCCTTGGTAAAAATGACAAAATTGATACAGGGGGTGTGGGTGTACCTCGAGATAGAGGGCCCTCGTAACCTTTTTGGCAACAATTTAAAAAATCAAGAATACCAAAAAATAAATATTGGCCTACGACTCCATGTTCGAGGAAAATGTAGTTAAAATTGGTTTTGCCTTTTCTTCTGGTCAAATTTAGCAGACTTTCCAGTCAAGTTGACTTAAATATTGAGACATAATTATTTTTTAAGAGTGCATGTATAATTTTACCTCCCTCGATAAAAAAATAAATGTGGCGGCGCTCCTATAAATGAGGGCTCTCGAGTCCAAGAATACAGTTTAATTGTGAGTCATAACTCCGTGTGTTGCAGCTAATTGGCAGATCAGATTTAGAGTCAGCGAGTGTCAGCAGCTGCGACAGGGCCAACCGCCTAAAATTGCTCTCAGGGCCCCTCGAACACATCTTAGTCGCACTAAAGTGCGAATGCTTGCTTCTGACGCAAAGAGGGGACCCAACATGAGCTGCGACGTCCCCTGAGATTTATGAGTGAGGGCCCCTCCAATTCCAAAAAAATAATGTTTTTTGCATTGTAACATAATGCTTGTCCATATTCTAATTACTGTGTTAAATTGCTAAAATTAAATCAAAATTCCTTCATATAAAAAATCATAACTTTGTTATAAAATTCCGGATCCGGAATTTTTGTTATACACAGTAATTCCTTTAGGGACGTATAGGGCCTATACACATAAATGTTTACTGCATCAAACGAAAAATCCGATTCATCTCAAATGTGCATTGTTTTTAGCGTTATATCTTTATTCTAGTTGACTACTTTTCATTATCAAACAAAAAAATCATAGTTCGAAATCTCTAGTCAGACTTTACAATCCGCCATTGAATTACCACCCATATTAATTCCTTTGTTTGTCCTCCCGTGGTCTCGTGTCCGTTCCACAGGGTGGGTGTGTTATGTAACCAATTATAATGACATGTAAAAACTCATCAGGTATTAGAAGTGTGAAATATCCTATAGCGTTACGATTTTAGAAATACGCTAGTAATATTTGTATATCCTGAAGAAATTGTATCTTACCCAAGAGGTTCTATACTAGATAGAGAGGCAAAACGTTACGTATCTTTAGAAATTAACGTCTCGCATGTTTTGCCGAACACAAAGACAAACCCTAGAGTACTAACAATAGAAAAGCAATGGATGCCTCCGCTTCTTCCAACATACTGGGGTGCCGCTCGCTTTTGCATATACACTATTCGGTAGTGTACAAATAATGTATGTGTTTAGACAGGGTTGGCCAGGTGTGTAATAATAGTGCACCCGGATCATGTGCCGATACTCTTTTTTCTCATTAATGCAATGCGCGCTGAGGTGAAAAGATGTATTCATTGAGGCGGTTTATTTAAATCAAAGAAGACTGATGTGTCCATTCATTAGTCTGTGTGCCATGGGTAGGACCCAAAATTTAACCACCCAATAGCACCCAACATGCCAACAAAATGATTATTTTGGCGGATTTGGATTGTTGTATAGAAGTGACATTATGTGTGTATACAGCAC
Source organism: Ophioderma brevispina (assembly GCA_023653785.1). Classification (NCBI taxonomy): domain Eukaryota; kingdom Metazoa; phylum Echinodermata; class Ophiuroidea; order Amphilepidida; family Ophiodermatidae; genus Ophioderma; species Ophioderma brevispina. The sequence continues at coordinate 30,453 of JAMKCH010058471.1, read as the reverse complement.
CCAAACTGTTAATTATTCGTGCAAATATTCAAAAGGTCAGCGCCCAGCACGAAAGACGTGGTTTTGAATGGTTTCCCCTTGGATCTCTACCATTGTAATTTTGTGTTGGTGGCGCTCTATAACCCAAACTCTAAACCTATTAAGTGCTTTTCAAGCTAAAAATATAGGCTACGACGGTCATGAATATCAGGCGGGTTAATATTTAACGCTGGGACAGGCGTACCCAGGATGTTGTCAACCGGGGGGCGCCATGATCTAGGCTGCCACCACCCCCCAAAAAAATCGGTCGGGTCCGGGGGTTTTGTCCAATGGCGTCGCTTTGAGCTTCGTTCTCTAGGGTTTGAAAGCACATTTTAACACGAATTGCAGCGTTTATTTTTAATTTGTTTAAATATACTTATTTAAATGTAAAACAATATTAACTGTTTGTCAAGGGCAGTTGAATAAGGGCCTAAAAGAGGGCAAACGGCTTTTTCACGTTTTGATAACAGAAAATATCGCCCACCAAGAAAATCAGGGCTCGTCATTTTCGACTCGCCCGATATTGATCTATAGCTCGGGCGATATTTTCAGGTATCAACCTTAGTATATCCGTTCCAAGACATTCTCCTGCAAAGGTTGGTTTTGAAAACAATTTGAAACGCCCAATATGCACTGCTGAGGTCTGACCAAGGGTATTAAAAATTAAGGACAGGTTAAAAGCGCAGGATTGTTTTTTTAAATTTATAATGGTTAGGTGGGAAGACGCCCTCTCGCTGCGAAGTGGGGAATCATTGAATATTCCAGTTTTCGAGGACACATTTTCTCCACAAAGTTGATTAGAAATGATTTGAAATGCTCATGGTTCATCTAAAAATAATGCAATACAAATGGGCAGCAATACAAACCTTGTAATTTCCTGTAAACGTGTAACAAAACTCCGGGGTTGCAACCTCCATAAAATGTTGCATAAACGAAAGACCAAGTGATATATTTGATCCGGTTGTACTAACCAAAAAAAAAAAAACGTTGGCAACGTAAAAAAAACACAAGTTTTAAAAAGTTAGTACGGGCCATATAAGTAATAAATCTAAAGATTAGCACCATGTATACTCAAGGCGTCTGCCCCATTGGCACTGGTCCATTTCTTCCTTTTCCGAATTCCTTTTTGAGAACGTCCATATTTAATTAAAGAACCATCATCATTCGACCCAATTGATGATTTAAATAAGTCCAACTGCACTTGTTCTGGTTTAAGGTTATATTGGCTGTTGAGTTTGGAATTAGTACTCCTATTTCTTTTGTAAAGCATTCTGTCTGCCCCTTGAATACATTTCAAGTTGGTATTGCTTAGTTTCGTTCGTTTTCTTACTTGATTTCTATTGTTGGAGATTGTCTTATTTCAATGACTCTGAGACCGGTTCGAGTGCATGGATATGGAATAAAGCCCATCTCGTTGTAACATCAGTCCCATCCGCAGGCCGCACCCGCAATTCTTTTTCCATTGAAAATTGTGTTGTTGTTCCGACGGATCTGCAGTCAGCTGTTCTTGAAGGTATGTTTGTTATGAGTTCTGTGATTAGAGTTAAAGTCACGTATGTTACTGGGTACTTTTTGGTACCAGGTCTTTCTTTGAAGCTGAGATACCCTGGTATGAAGAAGAGTACTAAAGACGAAAGGAAAACAGAAGAAAAAGAGCAACATACTGTTTTGAACTCGTATTAATCAGCGCCTGCTAGCATGAAATCTATAAATTATATTTGGCTGTATGGAGGTTATCGCGGGAAAGGGGATTTTGTCTTTTGCAATTTTGTAGTGATGAAGAAATGGGACCAAGTTTGGCCAATGGGGCAGGGCAGACGCACTGAGTATATATACTTGGTGCTATCTTTAGATTATTAACTTTAATATGGTCTTCCTCTTTTTAAACTTGGGTTTTTTTTACGTTGCCAACGTTTTGTTTGGTCAGATTTTCCTTGATTTTGTGACATGAATAGCTTGCAAGTAGAAGTTTGGTCAATTTGCAAGAAACTCCTGCTTCTGCGAACAGTTTTTATACACTTTTAGTTGGGTGTGTGTGATTATTATATACGTTTGATGTTGTGTATCGCTGTCGACCTGGAACGTTATGTGTTATTTAACTATTAAGTAAAACAAGTTTTAGGAAGTATTGAACACTGGTGGGAATATATTTATGAATCACACAGGTGAATGATATTTATTAATCTATAAGTAGTTAAAAATTTCAGTATTGAACACTGTTTATAATTAAAGTCTTCGAAGTCATTTTTTAATTTTTTCTCGGTATATTCTGGTACTTAAAATATGAAGAGCTTTGAAGTCCAGGGCTCTCAAATTGATATTATATATATCTATTTATACTTAAACTCTAGTGCTTTTTGACATTTTTTTAGCTCCTTCAGTTAGGATATATTCAGATTGTAAGGTTCTGCTATTTAGCCTTTTTTCACAAAGAATAAAGTTAAAAAGGGCATAAAATTGTGGAATTTTTTAGTTCCTTTTGTTGATAATATACAATGTATTTTTACTTTTTAAAAAAAGAACTCGGTTTACTGATTTGCATTCAGTATAAACTGTTTTACCAAGAGACCACGTATCAATTCCTATTGCAGGTAAAAATTAAGGAACAACCTTAATTTCATAAGCTTATAATTTTATAAAGATGCCATTCCAGCATCACTCAGAAACCTTAAAACTGGAAAAACTCCTGGAAAATCGCTTAAAAGAACCCAGAGACGCCTCCTTGTACAGCCTTCATAACCAATTAAAGAGAATGAACCACAGAATTGATAACTAGCATAATTTTTATAATGCCGAAATCGTGGTGCCACCAACCCGACTCGCACTGGACAAACAAATACAGACTGTCCAAAAGTAAAATCAAGAATGTCTATCGCTTACACCTGCTGCCACCACGGAGTAGCCAGACGCGATTGTTGGATATGCAGTAAGTATGGATCAGTAATGATGTGAACAAAAGAATCCCGTTAAACGTCATTTCTTTGCATAGAGTGAATTAATTCTTCAATTTATCACTAATAGCCCTGGAGCTAGCACACTTTGTAACACATCTCAGTACAAAAGGTTTGAGTGATTAATTGTTGACAGACTGACGAAACCCCTGAACGTATTCTTAATGCCGCAAGTGGGTGCTTAAGGAGAGGGGGCCAAAACAAAGTTTGTACAGGGGTCACATTTGTAATTTGATCAACATTTGTAAAAGACACCATGTTATGTTGTCTAACCATAAGGATTCAGAAAGGTATAGTTTGTAATATGTAACAGACAGCCTAAAGTTTCAGAGTTATAGGCAAAAACAGCAAAATCAATAATAAGGGGCAATTTTCAGTTGTACAGGGGGTCAAATTTAAAATTGCTCCGATTTGGATAAAAAATGGTGCAAATTATAATGTGGAGTTCATAGGATTAAAATAAGGAATAGTTTTGACTGCTCTTAAATGCTTAGTTTCCGATGTAGGGGCACAAACGGTCAACGTCCTTGCAATTCAATGGGCTTGATCTTGTTTACCCCTACTTTCCTAGGCACGCATTTGAGACACTCAAACTATTCCTTAATTTATCCTATGAGCTCCACCACTAATTTGGCACCATTTTTTATCCAAATCGGAGGCAATTTTAAATTTTACCCCTGTACAACTGAATTGACCCTTTTTATGATGTTTGATGTTTTTTTAGCCATAACTCTGAAACTTTGGGTGTACATATTACAAACTATACCTTTTCTGAATCCTTAGTTAAGACACATAACATGGTGTGCTTTTCAAACATTATGGTGGATCAATTTACAAATTTGCCCCTACAAACTTTGTTTTGGCCCCCTCTCCTTTAAGCACCACTTGCGGCACTTAAAAATCACATTCCAGGGGTCTGTCAGCCCTGCCCAACATATTTTAAAATCACTCAACCTTTTTTTACTTGAGATTTGTTTTTTTACAATGTGTGCTAGCTCCTGGGTATAAAAGGCACATATAGGAAACTAGAAATTATGTATTAATTTTTATGGCTACTATCCATTTCGTAATAAAGGCTGTAGGTCTGTGAGTACCACGTGTAGAGTTTCGCCCTTTCCCACTAATACTCAGTTATTTATTTTGTTTTAATTATACGTTACCGCGTGAAAGTACTTCTAATTATCGTTTCCGTTTTCTTATTTCTTATATTTTGCACATGAAATGTGGTCCAAGAATACTTTGTAGGTTGAAATACCTGCTCTGGTTGTGTATTGCGAGTGGTGATTGATTATTGATATATTGCCACCTAGTGCTATTTCTCGTCAAACGCAACGTCAACCAAAGGGAATTTGTTTCTGTTAATTATACTCACGGTGTGTATCGTGTGTATCATGCTGTTTTAATGCTTTTTTTTGCTGTTTTGTTGGTGGGTTTTTTTAGTTTGTTATTGTTAACACTTGGTGGACACACTACAGTGTGTCTTAATAACAAATTTGGCAAAAGCATTTCCAACAACTTTAAAAAATGTTGTAAACACAATATGCATGTCGCATGACAACAGTCGTCTATGTGTTTGCATTTTGGGGGGGGGGGGCGGAAATATAGGCCAAAATTAAAAGTGTATACCGGTGGCGAAAATTTTCCTTCAAATGTGCAGATGACAAGTTGCCAAGGCAATATTTCTGAAGTGTAGGAGCTCATAGTTATATCTTAAATGGGGTATATGTTTGCAATTCCGCTTTTATAATAAATGCGATAAATAGACATTCCGTTCATTGTATGTAGAAGTACTCACCCTGTGATTTTTAAGCAATTTTTTAATTTTTTTATTATGATACATTTACAAGCGTTTTTGAAATTGGAAAAATCGATTTGCTGATTTACCTGTAGGTCAATAAACAAATCTAATCAAACTCATATAATATTGTGCGCGAAAGATTACGTTTTTAGTGATTAAACTCAAGGAAACGTTATCATTTACCACTTGACGGTGAATTAGCCCAGAGAGAGAGAGAGAGAGATAAAAAGTTTGTATCAAAAGACATCGCGCGGCATTTTTGTTTAAAATTGATTCTTAGCGCATTATTTTTTAAATGTTTTTGCTCCTTGAAAGAATACTTTATTTTCATATAACTTATAAAAAGCCCTTTTTAAAGTTGGGCATTTTTTTCTAAAAAGTTTTTTTAAATCCCTCATTTCGCATTACATTTTTCTGAAAAAAAACCCATGTGCATTTTTTCAAATTTCTTCTGAGACAACTTTAGTTTTGCCTTACACAGGACATTCGCTTTGTCAAAAGTAGAATATAATGCCCTCCGTCGCGTGGGACCGTCTATGCAAAGACAACAATGTTCAAGTCGAAGAAATAGCCATGGATCATGTGCTCTTCATGCATCACACATGCACGTTTCTATATTTTTTTTACAAATGGTAGGCAGTGAAATGATGATATCACTGGATGTTTTCTTCTGACTTCATTTTTTAAATTGTTATTATCAAGTGACATAGGCCCAACTATATAAGCTTAACGATGACCTATGACCGGTTTACGACGCGGCCATGCGACCGACAAATTAAACATAATACAATACATCCTAGTGATTGAAGTAAATCAAAATTAATGGCAGCGCCAGACCTCCTTTTTCTGGGATAAACGGAGGTTAAGAAGTACAATTTTTTTTGGGAGCAAAAGTGAAATTCTGGGGTGGGGAATATAAAAAAATGAAGGTTTTTTAACAATTTGGCCCTAAAATCGCTGATTTTTGCCCAAATTTGGTAATTTTTGAACCACCAACGCGCTGATTTTTGGCAAAAATCCGTCAAAATATTGGGGAGTGCTTATGCCCCGGCGCCACCACTGAATCAAAATTTGCCGCAACAATCACATAATCACAATGTATTGTAAATTCTCAATCAAAGGTCCTGTCTGAATCTGAGGTCGGTTACACTCACTTTGGCGGTCCAGTCGCGCGAAAATTTTACCACATTAAATATAGGTTTATATAATTCCCTATTTAAGTAAAATTCACACCGCCATTTTTGTTTTCAGCAAAGGTTAGGTCTACGCCCTTGATCCGCCATTAGGGGGTGCCACCATAAGAAATTGTTTTCTCTGGGTAAAAGCTATAAAACTAAACATATAGCTAACATTGTTTTATGAACGGATGGTGTCGATTGTCTCAAATCCTCATGAGGTACTAATGCCATTCACACCTTTATTTTTAGAGTGGGCCTAAGGTAACAAACTTTAACTCGAATCGGATTTTTTTTTTTCATTTTTTCTCTCTTTTTTTCTTTCTTATTCTTTTTTTTTTGTCTTTCTTTATTTTTCCTGGTTCCTGATTTTATATTCTTTAACTTTTTACCTGGGGGCGCGCGCCCCCCATTCGGTCACTCCCCTGGGTACGCGCTATGTGGGTTTATTGGGCGAAACGGCGGGAACAGGACTTCATTGTTAACCCTTACGCCCCATGTGGTTTCTAGCGAGGTACTGAGGAAGTGAAGAATAGGGCCCTAATAAGTGGAGAGGGAAAGAGAAAAGTCGGAAATTCCCTGGTTGGTCTCGAACCATATGGGCCTTCCCAGCAAACATTACATAACGGCCCGGTTAACGGACCAATAACGGCTGCGATAATGGGCCAGCAATGGCAAACGTAGGGCCGGTCATTCTGCCCAGCGCATCGATTGGGCCAATTTAGGCTTGCCGTTACCGGCCAGAATCGGCCCCATAAAGGGCCAATTCATTTGAATTCGCCACTGTTATGGGCCGTTAGTGGGCCATTACCCTGGCCGTTATTGGGCCAGTGTGAAATTAATGACTCGCATAATTCGGCCCCTTCTCCCATGACCGGGGATATCAAGCTACAGCGGTGTCGCTGCATGGCGGCCAGCAATTTCGTGCCCATAGGTGTCTTCGTTTGATGACGCCATTGCTGCATCCTGGACTTAGTGCATTTCTCTCACTCAGTTCATTGGGTTTTTTGAGTGTTTGGTGGCGTTGGGGTTATAGAGGAACCCTGAGAAATTGAGACATTTTTGAGCGAACGCTGTGAGGGACGGGAACGGTCATAGCATCTTACCCTCCACCCCCAGGGCATTGACATTGGAAAGTGTTACGGTATGTGCGGCCCTAAAGACCCCCATTTCGCGTCTCAGCAGTTCACAAGACCCTCTGTTGAAGCATAATTCAGTTCTTAAGACCCCTTTTGGGGAAGATTTTTGCCTCAGAAGCTCAATTTTAGCCAAATTCAGCTCACAAGCCTGCAAATTTCTCAAAATTTCAGTTCCCAAGCCCTTACTTTCGGAGAAAAAATCAGTTCGCAAGCCCCCGAGCAGAAACCAGGCCGCACATCCGCCTAAAAAATGAGTGGCCGCGCTTACCCCTCCATCGTGAATTTAGCAAGTAGTTATTCAACTTGCATACTGACCTTCTTGTGCGCCTTTCAACTGGATAAATAGAGTGGCGAGCAAAAATGTGTATCGAACAAATTTGTTCACATCCCAAACGATCCGTAGTTTATAGAACTTCCTCCATCATGGTGGAAACCTGATTAGGAAAAAAAGTAAACGGCAATTATATGCAGGGTTGATCGGTTAAACCAGGACTGTTTTAAACCGTCGGTTAAAACCGTTTTAAAATTGTTTTAACACACCGTGAGGTTTTGACCACCTAAAAGACATTAACTTCACTGGTGGAGAACGAGTCTCTGGAAACTGTTGAAAAGCCTTGGGATATAAATTCCAACGTCAAGAATGGCAGAAATTCCATCATTTGAAAGAGCCTGTAAATTATTTTACTAACGACATCATTCTACACAAAATTATATAGATTAGACACACTAAAGAACCAACACAAATATATATCGCGCCGAAACATGGGTTAATACCAGTCACACCCGAAAAAGTGTTGGATAGACAATGCCTATGGAAATGATGGGTTCCCAACACCACTGGGGAAAGGACAGCGGTAGTCATTTCTGCATGCTGAAAGTGTTGATGTATTGTGTTCCCGGAGCCAGTGGGCGAGCTGGAATTTTTCATAGGGAATTTGACATATGTTGTGATATGACAGTTATGCATATTTTGCTTATTCACTACTTTACTAACCGCATCACTCACTCTCACGCACCATGCTGAAATGAATAAACTTACTCGTGAAGAAGCTAATAAACTTGTCATTGTGTCTTACTACCGAATGTAAACACTTATGGTACAGCGGTGGTCGTAGTACTAATCCAACGGCCACTAAAAGTTACCAAGAACCTCCGGAGTCTTGGCGGATAGGACTCTTCTTGCTGCTATTTTCGTCCGGTGACGGAAAGTGAAGGTTGCGCATGGTTTTAGTTTGACCTGATTCTTCATGGGTCTTCGGACGATCACCAACTCACAGCACAAACCGTCTGGCCAACCTATTTATTCTTGTACTGCTACCTTACAGTCGAACTGTGTGTGCTGTAGCAGCCACAAAATACCCAGACTTACAGACACATCGAAACGCCACTAAGTGATCATCTGTGGTGGACACCACCAGATCGCCACGATACTTACCGACCAGCGAATGTTAAATACCGTGTAACATCGTCTTCCCAATCATCATCGTATATTTGTCACAAACGACCCTGCTTGTTGACGACCCCTCCCACATCGAACTGCACAACTAATTTATGCAGCGTTAGCACGTAGTATGATTACGGTATTCAGCTGTGAGTACTTATAAACTTATTAGTACTGCATAATTTGCAAATATCCGTCTCTACGAATGATTCGACACTTACTAAAAAACTTTTTGAACTAGCCTGGTAAACTGTTTTTGTGTATGTTCTACGTCGTCGAAAAAATGCGACCCCATGAAAAACTTGCAGCAGGATCCTCACCCTAGTAGTTGCGTCTGATCTAATGCAACTCTCCTATCACTGTGTGAAAGATCGGCGGGATCTGTGCCCCGTGCAAAAACCAGGCCGGGCACTACGTTAAATATGAATATAAACAGCCCAAACTTTTATTTAAACTTTTGCCGGCCGGTTAAATCAGATTTTCGGAAGTACTCGCCAGACATCGCCGAAGCACGTAAGAACCTTGCATAGTGTTACGTGTGCCAGCCAGACGCCGTAAACGGTGGAAGCAACGCCGAAGGTTGAACTGAATCCCCGATGCTCTGATCTTTATACGATGAACTTTATGAAGTGGAACTGACTTAAAGAGCAATTTACCCACCATTGAAAAGGAAAAGCTGGAATTGATTTCTAAAGAAAACGTATGGCCGATATTGCGCACTAAAATAAACATGAAAACACTAGAATTTGAAAATATTTTTGAGCTAGGTTTGTCTCAAAAAATCTGATACTTGTGTGGACGATTACATAAACTATATCACCAAATACACACCAACACACCCATCTTGCTTACCAGATAGCAAGTATTTTATCTATCCATTTAGGTCTTACCTATACCCCTCTCCTTTCAGTGTGATAATATTAAATAAACAACTTTTGCAGCCAGGATATTTTCACCCCAAATTCACATCACTGCTTTAAACTCCTTTTGCACATTAAGCTTAGAACAAGAATTGCACTTTGCTTACTGATTCTCCCATGCTCATAGCAAAAACAGTGTAACTTATAACAATGTTTGTGAGCGTAATGTCATTACTTCATACATTCCAGTGGTCTTCGCAGCTTGTACCGATCAGCAATGGCTAAATTCCCCCAAATGGACTGGAGCGCCAAAGATATGGCGGAAGGAATTCACTTGTGTAACCAGCGGATCGAAATGTGCCGCTTGTCTAACATTAGAGATAAGGAAGCACAGGCCAGGAAAAATTTATGTCGCTGTAGGCAAAACTGGTTGAAAAGTCAACACACCCAGCTTGACAACCGGATAAGAAAGCCCCCGCAAAAGCTATGGGAAATGTTTGAAAGCAACTCACTACCAAGGTTAACTTTAGGATACACAGACTTGAATTCACAGGTATAAACTCAAACCAGGGGAAGACTCCACTCCTTGAGCAAGATGCAGAGCAAAAAGCAACAACTGGACTTCACACCGGAAGTAGCTGAACGGTAATAGAATTAGTGATAAGCTCGACACCATATGAGGAATTCCAGAAATTTCTCTTAGACCAGGAGAAAGGCTACTCCATTGAGAATTTGCGGAAGAGGGACGTAAATATGAAGGATTGTCAGCTAACAGAAGACATCTAAGCACCCTAGACAGAACACCAAACTTGGAGGCTTGTGACCATACATCGTCATACACCGTGTATACTGCCGGGAAGAAACCATGCGGAAACTGTGGAACATCTCACCCTCCAAAAGCGGTGCCCGGAATAGAATACAAATGTAACACTGTGAAAACAAAGGTCATTGGGAAAAGATGTGTAGACGAAAGCAAGCCAAGTCCAAGGACAAACACCCAGATATGGAAACACAAAAGTCCATCGAGAGGACGGGAGAAGGACAAAGATCACAAAGTAGACACCGAGACAAAACACGCTCACGAAATAAAGGACAGACAATGACTCCAATGATTGAGCATGCCGAGAGTTTGAATTTTAGACATATGGTGTCAACATGGGCTTTTGAAGAGCCCCGTGGATGGGAGAAACCAACAGAGATCTTTGCCGACATAGATATCATAGGGCCCGAGAAGAGTGGACAACACAGTTTGAGAGCCAAAAATAGATACCGGGTCAGGTGGAAACAACCCACTGCCCATCAGAACATCAACCAAATGATCCAAAAGGACATGGAAACACTTTGGATCCAACAACCTAAACACTGAAAGCATACCAGTGGACAGAAACTGAAGTTCCTGGGAACGATTCGACATTCATGGCAAGTACAACGACAAACAAGTGGCACACAGAAGAATTCTTTGTCGTAGATGTTCCAGGCCCAGCAATCATTGGTCGTACAACATTGCCAGAACTAAACTTGTTGACCATCAATGTGGAAAATTAACCAGCTAACCTTTTGAAACATACACAGATAGACGAAGTGGAAGTGACACGCCCAAGAAAGATCATCTGTTAGCCAGCTCAAAGCACTCTATCCAGACCCATTTGTAGAATTGGAAATTTCAAGAAGAAAGCTACACTTCCCTGCAACCAGATTGGCAGACACCTTCTATAGACCCACCACGGAAGTGCCGTGTGACATATAAAAAGGAAGATCAAAGGAAGAAACTACCAGAAGAGGAAGTCTAGGAGTGATAAGAAGAGTCAGCATCACACCGAGGGTGTTGCTCCATGACCAAACAAACATCAAGAAAGATGGTTCCATCAGGGTGTGTATCGACCCGAAACGACTCAAACAACAGCCTCAAAGGATGTGCACATAAGATCCCGACAGTAGAGGAAATCAACCCACAACTCGCAAAAGCTAAAGTATTTTCCAAATGGACGCCAAAATAGGATATTGGGTCTATTCCCTAGACGACGCCTCACAGAGCTCACTCCGTTCGGACTCCTTTTGGTCGCTACTGTTACCGGAAATTACCTTTGGCTTATCCCGTCAGCCAAGACATATTCCAGCAGGAAATGGACCGTATCACAGGAGGGCTGGAAGGATGTGTCAGCATCGCCGACGACATAATAGTCTTTGGTTTTGCTACGGAAGAGGAAACATGACCACAAACCTACTCAGACTAATGGAGGTCGCGAAGAAAGAAGGTCTCGCATTCAACAGTACAAAATGCGCAATCAAGAAAAGTAAGACAGTTCTATGGATCTGTATCTTACATCAGGGGGATAAAGCTCGATCCCCAGAAGATAGCTGACCTGAAGAGTATGCCAACACCACAGAACGTAGATGATCTCCAACGTTTCCTAGGACTAGTCACTACCTGTCAACATTCGTGCCCCACTGTGCCGCAAAAGAGTCCGCTACGAGAGCTACTGAAGGATGATGTACCATTCATCTGGCATGCAGATCACCAACATGTTTATGACAAATACAAAAACGGAAATGTCAAGCGTAGCTGCCTGCCACCCCCCCCTTACTTGATCACCAGCAAAACCACTAGCCTAAGTCGACGCCTCACCGAAAGGACTGGGGCCTGCCTTCTTCCGGATGGTAGACCAGTGGCATTTGCTTCTAAATCACTCTCAGATTCCCAAAGCAACTAGTTCTACAATTAGAGAGGGGACTTTAGCACTAGTCTTTGGAGTTACCCGATTCCATACGTACCTATTTGGAAAAGGAATTCAACAGTCATCTCTGACCATAAGCCCTTGGAAATGATCTGGCGAAAACCGCTTACCAGCGCACCTCCCAGACTACAAAGACTATAGTAACTCATCCAAGGCTACTGACATGACTGTTAAAACCTACAGACCATGGATACCATGGTATGTCAGAACTCTCAGTAGATGCCAACCCGTCAGACACAGAAGAATTACCCTTGACACCAGGTAGAAAACATTACATGTCGATCTAGTAAATTCAGGACACGAAAAAAGAGAGAAGACCTACAGAAAGAAACTACAAACGATCCAAATGCAGAAGCTTGGACAGATCTCCAAACCGGATGGCCGATAAGTATTAAAGGAAACTACCACCACGACATCCGCACCCCTTTTGGGCAGGGTCGAGATGAATTAGGGATGGCTAACGGGGTCCTCTTCAAAGGACGACAAGTGTTGATACCAGAAACCCTACAAGAAGATATCCTCAAGACCAACTCCACACCGGCCATTCTGACATCGAGGAAAAACAGACGATTGGCCCGAGAGTCGGTATACTGGCCAAACATCAACAAGGACATTGAGCAGCTGCGGACAAGGACTGTGTGGCATGTCAGGAGCACCAACCAAACAAAGAAAGAGCCCTCATACCCCATCCCAAATACCACAAAACCCCCATGGACAAAGATTGCCAGCGATATCTTTACACACCGAAACACGAGTGAAGATTCCTCCTGATTACCGAATACTACAGCAAGTACCAGTCCTACCCCCTCACCCCCAGATGTCTAACACCACACACCCAGACGCGAAAACAGTCGCCAAACGCCAACTCCATCAACCCCTCTTACCCCCCCCCACGCACTATTTGGACCACCTAGAGAGATAGTCAGCGACAACGGACCGCAAAAACGGGAGAACCCTACCAAGCCATGTGTCGTGAATGGCGGAATCACCCACACTACTTCGTCGCCCAGGTATCCAAGATCAAATGGAGACGCAGAGAGAATGTCAGGACAGTCAAAGACATTGATTAAGAAATGTAAGCAGACCAACCAAGATCTACACATTGCAATGCTACACTTGCGGGCTACACCTATCGATACCGGAAGACTCTTCGGTAGACCGTCCCGACAACACTTTCGCCAAGCTTCTACATGGTAGACAACCATCAGAAAAAGAACAAATGAGAAGTGAACAAAGACAGAAAGAAAGAAAACAAGCACGCAAGGACTGCAGGACCAGAACTACCCCAACTTTCGGAAGGCCACAGAGTCAGAGTTAAAGAACGACAATGAGACCAACTGGCAACCAGCCATTCTCCCAAAGTATGTGACACTTGCCACCGAGGTCTACAGTGTAACAAACAAAAAATGGATCAACAGTGAGGCGAAACCGATCTCACATCCGGAGGAAAGGCCCTTGCACAAACAAGATTCGCACCGAGAGATCGCATTCGACAATGAGTCGACAGGTCAAAACCTTGACGCCGATGACCCTAAACTGAAGAACGCAACAAGTGCCGACCTGAAGCATGAATCCGAACACCGACTGCAAGCTATACCAGTCGGAATCGGATCAGCCGGAGACCGCTGAGGTTTAGGAAGGATCTCACGGGGTAGATCAGGGGTTATGAGCTATGAGCGTTCCGTGACCCAAAGTTATATATTGTTTAAAGACGCCGGGCGATGCTTGTTGTGTTTGGTTTTTCAAGCGCAACCAAAATTTGCTTGCTCTGTGTAGCTACTCAAAAAACAAACAAAATGACACACGATTATGGACCAAAAGTTTTTTCTCAAACAATATTTTATGGAAATGTTCGATAACAGTGACCACCAACTTCGATCACGGGATATGAACACATCCATACATCATTGTTTACCACACAAGCCAAATTAAATTTTACTGTGGAACCATTCCTAAGAAAAAGGGGGCTGTTGGATAGTGACATATTTGAATATTTTTGCTTTGCACTACTTTACTAACTGCATCACTCACTCTCCACACACCATGCTGAAATGAATAAAACGTACTCATGAAGAAGCTAATACACTTGTCCACTTGTGCTTACTACCGAATGAAACACTGTTCAGGGGGAGTGTCTCATCTCAACAGAAAACGGGTCGGGCCCAGGGGTCCAGGGGCGAGTCCCCCGGTGGAATTGAGGGAGGGAAGCCCCCTGAAAAGTTTGGGTTTTATGTGCTTTAAATGTCGTCTGAGGGGTAATTCTGCACGGTAACATTTACTTGTCCGGCACGCTGACCTTTGAACTTTAAACCTATAACTTTGCCGCAATCCGCTACAATTGCCATTACTGAATTGTAAGTGAACCGACGGCTCATCTCAACCGACGAAAGAAATATAGGGGGTGGGGGGCCGCACGGCCACACCCCCTTCGGCTGCAACTGCCAAAATCAACCAAGCTCATCTGTGTCGCCAAAACGCATCAAAATACGGCCATGAAATTGTACGTTTGCCATCCTACTCACTGTGACTTGAATCATGAAGAGCTTGATATGGCCCACATGAAGGGTTACGTTTTTACAATTCAGAATGGAGCGATTAAGGTGGTGGCATCATGATTTAAATGAGCCGAAGAATTTCTTTAAAATTAGTAGCCTACAGTATTTGGAGGGAACCCATAATCATGATAAGGGATCCTTGTCGGAGTCCCACACTCAAGATGAACGTCCTGTGATAATGCATTTTTAATGCAGCCACGGCTGATCCGATTAATCGATTATTCATATACAATCAAACCAGTCAGTGGCTGACCGTGACAATTTGAGGACGACGAAGGTTTACCTGAGACAATAATACAATTCAATAATTGATGGCATCAAAGGCGGCTGCAAGATGTAGCCAAAATGACCATACAGTTTCACGAAGAATTTCACTCTTCGCTTTCAAAAGTGCTGTTTTTGCTCATTTAAGTCCTGCTTAAATAGGTGATTTTTAACCTCTCCTTATGTAACAATACATCATTAACCTATATGTTAGAAATTGGTCTATAGTTTTCAATTATACGCAAAAACTGGATATTATTTGTTAAACCCATAGTGTTAATTTTAATTCGTAGGGACCGCACACTGTGGTTATATTTACACTATTCGTGTTAAACCATGTTAGTGCTGTATTAAAGTGACGGAAAGGTACTAATTTCTTTAAATTGCACTGGATCGCCTGTAGACCATCTACCGAGAACTTTTCGAGGGGGGAATTTTTTTTTTTGAACAAACCAAGTGCGAACGAAAACCGCTTAAACTTGCCTGCTAGCGTAAGCGGTTCCTGTAGAAACGAATGATTTTCTGTGTGCCCGACAGAAAATACTAAATCATCAACTTATTACATGAAGACGGCGTATGTCGGGGCTTATTCACTTCAGGGATCAATACAGTTGGTAAGCATTTCCAATATGCAAAAACACGGTTTTGAAAAAAATGGGGGGGCTTCTTTTGAAATGTCCTCAATCTCTTTAACACACATTGCGTGTACAATGACCCCTGGTGGATGAACTTTAACACCATAGTCGGGGTTAATTATTTTGACGCTCCCGGTGCCAAAATTGTCACTACTTGTTTTAATTTTAAGACCCTCCTGGAATCATACTGACCGCACCCTCTGGTGTTAATTAACACTCAACTTTGGTGTTTGTATGTTTATTATTGTTTGCTTCTACTGTATTGTAACTGCTTACTCATAGACAGATCACGCAAAATGCATATAATTGTTGCAGCAACACCGAGGTGGTTGTTTACCTTCTAATTTCAAACACCAGCACTAGCACCGACTTGGTGTTAACATTTTACCACTATAGTTTTTGCAGGTACTTACATCAGAGCCAGGCTTTTTAACACAGAAAAACTTACATGCTTTACAGCAGCCTGCTCTTGTCATGCTTGTAATTGTATCAGTTTCAACCGCTGATGTAATGTAATGTAATTACTTATCTAGATCCAACGATGTTGTTTTCGCACTTCATGATGAAATTTTAGTTTTTTGGTTATAATAATATAGTACTTACTGGTGGAGCAAGTTGGCCACAGACCCCACTGACCATGCTGAAGTCTGATCAAGTTACAGAAACTCCCTATTTTCGAAGCTAAATCAAATAGCAGCGACAGGAAAACAATTTCGAACGAGCCCCCCAACACCTGCGCGGCGTTAAATATAACGCGCCGCGCGACCCGGACACTTTCGCCTTCGCGACCGCAATTGCAGCACGTGTGCCATGCGGCCAATACGCGACAGCGAGCAAAAAACCAATAGGGGTAGGCGGCCTTGGAGGCAGGAATTGGCCTTCTACTTTTGTCATCAAATAGCATGATCACGGGACGGTCATTACCTCAAATAACCGGTCATCCATGAAGATAGATTATTAAAGTTATGTTATACCCATTTTTGATTAAACTTTTAAAAAATATTATTTTCTCAATTTTATTTGAGAAACAATGTCTACAGGAAGGTTATTTGTTTACTATAAAAGTGTGAAAGGGGAATACCCCTAGTGGTTATTTTGTGTTTGCACCTGTTAAATTGCACAATAAGGGAAGTGGGGAATTCCCCAAGAATGCTAAACTTAGAACAACTGAGTCCAAACTTGGTTTAGGCTTTGAGATCAGGGAATTTCACCACAAAGTTATAAATGGAAAGTGATGTGATTAAGGTGATGTAAGTTATGTGAATTCCAATTGGTCTGCCAGTGCAAGGTTATGTTTATGCATGATCGTTGAAAGTCCTTTTTAAATGGGAACTTTGTGAAGTTAGTTATATTTGAGATTTTAGTTAAGTCTCGCCGCCGCAGTGAAATAAGGAGCTAAACTAGCGCTTGGAGCTATACAGTATAATATAGCTAGTTACTATACATAATGGTAGATTTGAGTTTTACATCTAGTGCCAGGATTTAATAATTTGTATGCCACCGGAGCTTGATAGCTACATTGTCTGCTGTGTATTTTAATCCAAAATAGCTTCAGTTTCGGAATCAAAAGGTGATTTTTCCCAGTTTGTGGTCTATATGAGGACATAGCGACGACTGATGGTGGTATATTACCTGGATTTATTCGTGTGGAACATTAGCGTCGTCAGAGGGAAAGCCCCGTCGTCTTGAACTGCTGGACAAAAGTTAACTTCAGAACTGTGGAAATTCTAATGGAATATTACCCGAGGATTTATCAGCGTGACTTTGCATGCTTGTTCATTTTGGAGTCTTCGCTGTGAGGATATATTATCGTTGAACTGCAAAGCTACTTTTAGTTGGAGAAAACGAACTCTGGGTAAGATTAGAATTGTTAAGTGTAATTTTGAATTGTATAGTTAATTGTACTTTGAATACCAAATTATTAACCAATTACAAATCATTAAAATCGTTTTTATTATATAAAATTCAGAGCACCTGTGAACAAGGTCATTTATTGTGTTTGTAAGGTATTCTGACCTTAGGACTTCTACGAGACGTCATAACAGTATGAATTTCTACAGTTGATTTTTGAATGACTCTTATATGAGTAGCCCATAGGTCGGGCAATTTTGTGAAACTTTAAGAAGTGGTGACGTCACGGCATTGTTTAACGTATTATTTTTTGCCCCGGGGAAACCACCTCAGATATAAACGCGCTACGCATCCGCTTTACTAACCACACGTTTTGGGGAACGAGGGGTAACTTTGCCCTTTTTTGAACATTCATGGTGTATTTTTGGAATCACCTGTATTGCCATTTTGGCCTAGAGTAAATGTTAGGGACCTTTATTTAACATTCCCCCCGAAGTTGATAGAATTCGACCCAGAGCGTTCTTGACTATCCGCCTCATAATGATTTTTATAATCCTAAACACAAAACCTTAATGACTTTGTAGGCTATATATCGGCCCTTTACGGCGTGACTTCTATAAAAGCTATTGTCGAGATTAATTTGCAGTCTTCGATATTGCAGGGGTAAGGACATGCCCATCCTAACAGCAAACAAGCGAATTCTAAAAATAATAAAAGATAAATAGGCCCTACAGATGATCGGTGTGAATATTTGATGAAAATATCATACTTTCTTCGGTTTCTTTCTTCGTTACCATCGGCCGCGTGTTTCTGTTTGGACGGATTGCCACATCTAGTTAACCTCCTTGACATGTGGTTTCCCCTCTTTTAAAACATAATGCGACACTCTCCTTGTATTTTATTTGTCTTGGTCCCCTCGTCTTGTCTTGGTCCCCTCTCTCGTCTCGTCCTGTCTTTTGTCTGTCCTCCGATATATTACTTCATTATTAGCTATTTTCAAGGTGGGGGGCCAATCTTAAAGCTTTTTAAAAAGTTTAAAATGGCCTCTCTTCCCTATATCAGTCAAAATAGTATCTATATCCTTAGTTTACTTGGTCAAAATGTATGTATTTTTAGTTTCATATATAAGTATTTTCCTATATATTGATAATTTTATCTTGTTTGATTCTGATTCCTTCTATTTTTTTTTGTTCCTCAAATTTTTGTATATTGATATAATTTGCATTCCAAGACTTTTTACAGGACTACTTTGCATTACATGACTTTTGTATACTGGTTATTCTGAGTTTTATGTATTTTGATGATATATGTAAATAACTTTAGCTTGATATAACTCACCACTTCTCAACCTTGCTGCAAAAATGATGCTACCAAACCTAATACCCTTGAACATACATGTAGGCGCCATGGCTACAGAGGTACGCGCTCTGTAGCCAGGCGCACCTATCCGCTTTAATTCAACCTCAAACCACCGTACTCAACACACAGCCAAAAAATAATAATTGCACATCTGGATGCATTAGGCTACGAAAAAATCTGTTTTACGGCGAGCGGAATTTTCAAGTAGGGTCGGTCGGGGTGGGCGATTTTTTTCTTTTCTGGAGGTAAAAATTGACCTAAAATAGCCTCAAAATCGAACAAATCAGGAGAAAAAAAATGAGAAGTTTTTTTTTTTACAAATTTAAAAAAAAGCCAAAATGAAAACAAATTTGGGCTAAAAACAGACTGATTTTACATTATTTTTTGAAAAACTAAAATAAAATTAAAAAAATTATGCAAACCTTAAAAATCAGGGTAGTCCAGCCCGTAAAACAGTGTTTTAATAGTCGCCTATGGGAAGCGGACCGCTGGAATGTTCTCGGCCTCTGTTTTTGAATCGATAGATAAGAAAAATATCACAATATACGTCCCACAAATCTTCTTCAAATCGAAAATCAGAAACTTCCTTAGCTTTCTGAGTGAGTGAGTGAGTGGACCAAATCAGTATGAATGCATCGCGCCCATTCTTGTTTCAAATTGGACCAGCCTCTTTTTACCTATCGGCCTACACGGCCCCCTCTCCCCATGAGGTCTAACTTCAGGCATTCCAAGGATTGGCTAAAGGACTTACAGGGATCTATTTCTATCGGATTCAATTTGTTCCGATAAATAAAACTTTTCCCTATAAACACGTACAACGAAACCACCCGCCGGGGGGGGGGGGGGGGGGCACCATATTATAAACGTGACGGGGTTGTGCGGATTGGACTTTCAAAGTAGGGGCCATTCGCTAGGAACTTTAAGGGAAACAAGGGGGCATTTGGTGAGGAGGATGCAAAACTGGGGGTCATCACTGAACCTCCACAATTTGGTAAAAAAGGGGGTATTGCGGCAATCGAACAGCTATTCAAACCCAGTTTTAAATGTTATGACATAAAAAGAAGAGGTGCTTTATGTTAGAGCATGAAATAGAATAAGGGGGTATTCAGTGACATTGATTAAAAATGGGAGGCATCCACTGAGAGTAAAAAAGGGGGGGGGTCTTTCAGTGCAGGTTAACAAAGGTGAGTCTTTCATTGACAGCAGGTTAAAAAAAGGGGCCATAGCGCCGCCACTATCCCCGTCACCTATTTTGAGGGAGTGCACCGGGACCCTCCCCGACACGTCCATCTCATTATATGAATTATTGCATATTACTACAGTTTGTAAAGTATTGTTGGGTGTTCACCGTGGATCGGTCTTTTATAGTAATGGCACTTGGTACATATGGTGTCTAATATTATACTTGGTCGTCTGGTATTAGGATTTTTTTACGTTGTTAAACAGATAAGATATCTGGGATAAACCAAATAGTATATTTTATTAGTAAGTTCAAAGACGTTGCGTCTGGTTTGCAATTTAGTACACTTTGGACTTTGGACAAATAACTTTTACAGTTTTTCAGTCCCCGTGTAAAAGGAGGATAATAGTCCGGGGGCTCCATAGACGAAACCAGAATAAGCATGAAACTTGTTGCGTAAAGAGTCACTGCATTGTGGACCGGTGTAGAAGTAATATTGTCCGGCGTACTCATAGTCCGGGAACAAGGTGAACAATAGGGCAATCGATTCAGTTGACTCTTCACGCAACATTAGATTCATTCCGTTATCGTCTATGGAGCCCCGGACTATAGCTCCCGCCGGACTATATCTGCTTTCACACCGGTCCTATTCTTCACCTTTCAGTCTAAGCTTAGAACTTATTGTATCTTCAAAAATCATTTGATTGATATCGACTCGTGTTATGATTCAGATTGTTTTCATTTTATTATGAGTGCTTCTGAATTGCATGGATATAATCATTCCTGTGGTCAATTTTGTCAGGTCTTCTATAGAGATTCGTGCTTCAATGGATGTCTAATGTTCTCATCATCATAGGACTCTCAAGTTCATAACAACTTTTCAGCAAAATATCTCAGGAGTCCCCCAGAAGCCCAGAGGGTGTTTTGAATCAATCCCATAAAGCACGGATTCATACTAAATGACCCAGCCTGAGCCAACCCGACCTTGAACTGGAATAACAACATCCAGCACTGAGCGTGTCATGTCACATAGCATACTCCGGGAATATACTTCAATCTCCGCTTCAATCATCTTGTGCTTTGCTTCACTTTGCACCATAGTGTCTTTTACCCGTGATCGGATGCTTTCTGAAATCTTTCTGTATCCAGATATTTAATCATCGCATGAAGTTCAGGGAGCAGGTTAGTAGATTGCAGTGATTGTGCAGCTAAACGTCTTTCCCGTATGTTAATGTAAGGTTCTGCATATGCAGGCAATAATGGAATTATCTGAGCCTTTTTTGCGATCTTTATTCCGTTAAGGTATTTTTAAATAGGCCTATGTACAAAAGAATAATTATGTGGATAAGCTTGTATATGCTTTGTATATCATAATGTGCATAGCTGCTAGCAGTTCCCAGGAAGGTGACGCGTGACGCGTATAGAAGGATGTTAAGACCCCCAATTTCAGCATCGTTGTAGCTCGTTGTCCCCAATATGACCCCATATTTTGTTCAAAATCTCACCCAAAGACCCATATATTCTTTTGAAAGTGTTCACCCAAAGACCTATTTTTCCCCCGGGGGGGGGGGTGGTTTCTTGGATTTTGGTCGGGTACCCATGCTCGTTCCAAAATAAGAGGGACTAACTGCAAATGCGGGACTACCGCTAGGGGTATCAGATTCACAATCAAGTTCTAGTCCCCCTAGGGGTATCAAATCAGTTGTGATTGTGACTGGTTCAATGAAACAAATAGGAAAAATTAACCTAAACATATCAGCAAAATAACCCAGAGTGTGTAATTTTTCTTGCAGTAACACAAGTGTCATTTTTCTTGTATATTAGATATTTTAAAGGTATATCTTTTATTCACGTATTTAGAACAGGTCCCGCAAGGGGTATAATTTCACTGCAAATTGGTCCCGTTAGGAGTATATTTTCACTGAAAATTCGCAAAAAACTGGTCCCGTTAGGGTATATTTTCACTGAAAATTGGTCCCGTTAGGGGTCACCTTCAGAACCCCTGGATTGGAACGAGCATGCATGGGTACCCAACAAACCCCTGAGAACCCTCCCGGGTTTCATTTAAACCCAAATACCCAATTTTGTGCAAAAAAATTGCAAATTTGTCACCCGAAACCCAGTATTTTGGTGCAATTTGGCTGTCTCTCACCCAAACACCGTGGAGTCCTCTGTCACCAAATGTCCCTGGCCTTACACCCATATCCATTTCATTTGCGAGCCCCCCCCCCTCCCCCGCTGTTGCATTTTGAGATATATGTTCTTGAGCTGCTGCTTCCACATACGCATGTTGTTTCAGGGTAAATTGAGGGGTCATTGAGGTGTCACATTTACGACCATGATTTCAGTGGCGTTTCTCCTGCCATGAGTTGATACATACAGCTACAGTGCTACAGGCTGGTAGGCAAGCAGAGTATATGCCCTAAGAATTTCAGTTGACGAGTCCTAGCTCTTTCCACAAGGCGTGCAGTCTCTGGCAGATTGTAGATGGTGGCATTTGATATTCAGCAAAGTCTACAATAAGATCCTTTTAACCCGAACCCGGCCACATGTAGACCCCTTGCTGAGAAGCAAGCAGACTGGTTTCATACCAGGGCGGAGCTGTGTACAGCAAATACATATCCTGAGAAGAATTATGGACGGCTTTAAAGAATACCAACTACCCTTGAGTGTCACCTTCGTTGACTTCAAGAAGGCCTTTGACTCCATCAACAGGGCTGTGATGGTCTCAATAACGCGACATTATGGCATTCCCAAGACCTTGGTCAGTGCCACAGGTACTTTACAATAACTCCAGCCCGAACTCCAGCAGGTCAGTTGGGGTTGACGGAAATATTTCTGAATCCTTCGATGTCAACCGGAGTTCTACAGGCTGACGTGACACACTCTCTCACTTCCTCTTTGTAATCATTGTCGACTATCTGTTTGAAGAAGGCTTCGGGACCAGCACCGGGAAGTTGTGACTTGTCCTCGCTAATCAAGACGATACCCATCCAAAATTGGTAAATGATTTGGTCTTTATCTGACGATATCGCCCGCCTTTGAGTCTTCTATTTCACGGGCCCATTCTGAGCTGCTAGGACTGCAGATTCAGCCGCATATGTTGGTCTTATTATTAATACTATTAAGTACCCCACGACCGAGTAGATGACTCATCAATTGTCAACCTCAGCCTCCCTTAAAAGTTAGATGAAACTCCATTAATCATGTGACCAACTTCAAATATATAGGCTCCATGATGGATCCAGTGCTAGTGACCTGAAGAGACGGAGAGCTCTTGCTTGGACAGCCTTCTGGAAATTTATAGAACATCTGTGGAAAAGTCTTACAATACCAATTTCCACCAAGCTGTTTGACACTACCTGCGTTACAGTTTTGCAAAATGGCTGCGAGTCATGGATTATCGCAAATGACATGGATAATAAAATCAACTCATTTGGCACATCCTGGTATACCGTATTATGCCAAATATCAATGTTTGAGAGCCAATTACACTTTATTATCTTCTATGTATGTTTTCAGTTGATTGGTGGGATAAATGTCAGCAGTTGACGGGGCAGATTTTGCCCCCTGACAATGCATTATGTCATTGTCAACACTAACTCAAGCGTTCATTTATAAAAAAAAATCGTTTTTTAAACATTTTGAGATAAGATCAACAAGCAACGTGTTGTGCATAATGCTGACTTTAAATTGATATCCCACTTTCAATTATTCCAAACCCTTCAAATTATAGTGAGAAAGTAGCTCACATAATCTCATTATTTTCTTTCGAATTAGTTATATACAGGGCGAGACATAAAAAACTTTACCCTGATTGTGTCCGCCATTTTGATGCAAAGATCATTCTCATCGGTTAGGTATAGACCGAGCTACAGTAGTTTGAATCAAGTAGTCGGTTTTGTGCTCTGTTCACGGATTCACATTAAAATGAACGGCGTTCAGCGAAGGAAATCAGTGTCCAGAAGAAAATCGGGCTATTTATTGACTGCAGAATAAATGTGAAGCTATTTAACCCCATCAAATTCAGTCACAATTTACCATCGATGCCTCTTAACGTTTCTACGTCCTCATCACTCATAAAAATAATTTGAAAAATTAATTAGCTTGATACATGTATCAGTTTCTGGAGGAGTTGAATAAATCATATGAAGGAACAGCCCTCGGTGACAACCTTTTGTGGTTTAAAGTATTGTCTATATTTGTAGACCAAAATATGCCACATCTTTAAAAAAAGGTGTTTCAAATAAAACTTACCATTATTACTGGCCTTACTGGCCTTTACACCTTAAAGATACCACTTTATCATTTTTATTTGACATAAATATAGGCATTCCCCGGGACATTCCCTTATCATTTTGGGGAGTCATTTCCTTTAGTTGGTCGCCTTGCATTCAAATGGGAATCCGTGGATAGGGAGACAACCGGGGGAGACAAGCTAACTACTTGATTCAAAGACGTAGCTTGGCCTATACTTAACCGATTGGAATTATCTTTGCAGCAAATTAAAGATAATGAAATAGGTTTTTCGATGATACCACAAATGGTAGATAATATTTAAAGTTAAAAATGGGGGACACAATCAGGGTCATTTTTTTTATTCATCCTGTATAATTTGTGTTAGTATTCTCAATTTGAGAAAAATTGAGATGTCGCTTTTGGCACATAAATTCTTCACTTCCGCAGCAACATATTAGAGACAACAATGCCAGTAAACAATACTGTAATATTTGAAAACTGTTTCCATAGGTCTTGTTGCCGAAACGATAAGTACGCAGTATGGACAAGATAATGGATCTTGACACAGGTAAGAGATTTATACAAGCAAAGTGCGAATAAACATCGGGAGTTTAAGGCTGACTCAGAGATTTCCCGATGAGGGCGCACTCAATTTTCGTATTGTTTTGCATATACATAATGCTTGTCCATATACTAATCATTGTGTGAAATAAGTAAGTTCAAATTGAAGTCCTTCATATCCCTAACGTCCCTAGAGGAAATCTGACGATCCCGCAAGAAAGGGAGGTAACTTTTTCCCTTGTGAGACCTAGGGGCAATTTCTCACTAACTCAGAGCAGGGTCCGCTCCGTGATTTTTTTTTCAAAAGTGCATTAATGCATTTAAGGGACGTTTGAGGTATAGAATATCACAACTTTGTTATAAAATTTCGGATCAGGTGTAGAAGTAATTATAGTCCGGCGTACTCACAGTCCGGCTACAACGGTAAGGGATAGGGCACTCAATTCAGTTGACTCTTCACGCAACATTAGTTTCGCGTTTTCCGTGTTATCGTCTATGGAGCCCGTGACTATGGCTCCCGCCGGACTTATATTTGCTTGTCACACTGGAATTGTTGTTATACACGCATCCTGTTATACTGTGCATAAAATGTTACTGCATGAAAACGTAAATTCCGATTCATCTATAAGTTTGGAATTAAGCATTTTAGGCGACTATCTTGACCATTTTTAATTACCACCCAAAACAATTTATGTTTCGAAATCTCTGAGTCAAGCCTTTAAAGAACTTGATCAGTATAGTTAAGTTTTTGATCTGCCGAGTTGGTAAATCTGTGCAGTAACCAGTACTGCCTATTTTAGATGCCGACAACGGAACTTTGTGGAAATGCTTGCGATTAATTAGATTGCGGATATTTAGGTCGTCGACAGACCTATCGACCCCTTTTAGTTTTTTGAATTGATGGACAAGGCTATCTTCAGGACGTCCCCAAAAAGGAATTAATTCCTACAGTTTGGTACAAAAAGTTTTTCGATCAGCAATTGTGCCAAGTCCGATGTGGCATCAGTTCTTTGCTCTTTCATTTATACCTGGCGCGTAAAAATGCATTTAAAAGTGACTGATATAGAACGCCAAAGACTCAAACCCACCAAACGCAAAAGTTTGCACTCCTAGGCGTTTTTCAACGGGCATTGCAGTGTACTTCGACACGAACACGCGGACCACATCATATTGGCAAGTAGGCTTTCTCGCTCCTTCATTAAAAATGACTACCCCTGTTTGAGTTGTACCAACCCATAGGCAGGCGTCATAGCTAACCTATCGTGCATTTTGTGATAAAAACATGAAATCTTGGACACAGATGTAGAAAAAGGAACGAACAATTAAAATCCTGTAGCCATCGCAATTTGCACCCCCTTCGGCCAATTTCCAAGATGGGCCGCCCAAAATGACAATTTTAGGCATGTTTTGCCATATTTTCAACACCTGCTGCCCTTTTACTTATGTCTATACTAGTTATAAAAATTATGCCAAATGCATGTTTACCACATGTTTTGGCCAATCAAGCCATTGCAATATGTGTCCCAGTCGGCCATTTTCAAGATGGCAGCCAAAATGACATTTTTAGAGAGGCATATTTTGCTATACACCAACCCACCTTTTACTACTATTTAAAGTTAAAAATGGGGGACACAATCAGGGTCATTTTTTTTATTCATCCTGTATAATTTGTGTTAGTATTCTCAATTTGAGAAAAATTGAGATGTCGCTTTTGGCACATAAATTCTTCACTTCCGCAGCAACATATTAGAGACAACAATGCCAGTAAACAATACTGTAATATTTGAAAACTGTTTCCATAGGTCTTGTTGCCGAAACGATAAGTACGCAGTATGGACAAGATAATGGATCTTGACACAGGTAAGAGATTTATACAAGCAAAGTGCGAATAAACATCGGGAGTTTAAGGCTGACTCAGAGATTTCCCGATGAGGGCGCACTCAATTTTCGTATTGTTTTGCATATACATAATGCTTGTCCATATACTAATCATTGTGTGAAATAAGTAAGTTCAAATTGAAGTCCTTCATATCCCTAACGTCCCTAGAGGAAAATCTGACGATCCCGCAAGAAAGGGAGGTAACTTTTTCCCTTGTGAGACCTAGGGGCAATTTCTCACTAACTCAGAGCAGGGTCCGCTCCGTGATTTTTTTTTCAAAAGTGCATTAATGCATTTAAGGGACGTTTGAGGTATAGAATATCACAACTTTGTTATAAAATTTCGGATCAGGTGTAGAAGTAATTATAGTCCGGCGTACTCACAGTCCGGCTACAATGGTAAGGAATAGGGCACTCAATTCAGTTGACTCTTCACGCAACATTAGTTTCGCTTTATTCCGTTATCGTCTATGGAGCCCGGACTATGGCTCCCGCCGGACTATAGTTGCTTTCACACTGGAATTGTTGTTATACACGGCATCCTGTTATACTGTGCATAAAATGTTTACTGCATGAAAACGGAAATCCGATTCATCGATAAGTTTGGAATTAAGCATTTTAGGCGACTATCTGGACTATGTTTAATTACCACACAAACAATTTATGTTTCGAAATCTCTGAGTCAGCCTTTAAAGACTTGATCAGTATAGTTAAGTTTTTGATCTGCAGAGTCGGTAAATCTGTGCAGTACCAGTACTGATATTTTAGATGCCGACAGACGGACTTTGTGGAAATACTTGCATTATTATATTGCGGAATATTTATGTCGTCGACAGACCTATAGAACCCTGTAGTTTTGAATTGATGGACAAGGCTATCTTCAGGACTTCCCCTAAAAGGAATTAATTCTACAGTTGGTACAAAAAGTTTTTCGATCAGCATTGTGCCAAGTCCGATGTTGCATAGTTCTTGCTCTTTCATTTAATACCTGGCTCGTAAAAATGCATTTAAAAGTGACTGATATAGAACGCCCGAAAGACGCAAACCCCCAAACCAAAAGTTGCACTCTATGGCGTTTTCAATGGGCATTGCAGTGTACTGGGACACGAACACGCGGACCACAATCAATATTGCAAGTAGGCTTTCTCGCTCACTCAGTAAAATGAATACACATGTATTATTGAGTTGTACCACACAGTAATAATTGAAAAGTCCAAAAAGTGCAACTTTTTTGTTTGGGGGTTTCGCGTCTTTCGGGCGTTCTATCTCAGCCAATTTGCACGATTTTTACAAGCAAGGTGTTAAATGAAAGAGCGAGAGCTAGGAAACAAAATGTATATTTCGAAAACTTTAAACGTTATCGGACTTTGGCACAATGCTGATAGAAAACCATGCCGAGATACTTTTTTGTGTCAACTGTATTTACTGAAGGAGATTCCCTTGGATTTATTGTCCTGGAATATATTCTATTGTGTATAAAGGCCTCTCTTTGAAATCTTCACCGTAAGGACATTTCGTCATTGAACTGCAACGCTTCCTTTTAATTCTGGACATAAAGCTCCACACCAGAGTAGATATAGACATTATTGTGCATTCTTAAAAGTCTCAGGAAATGCAAATAGAATTGATGTGGTTTGTGTTAAGTCTACAAGGAGGGTTGGTGATGACATCATTTGTGGTACCATTGATTTATCAGAGAGTAATAGAAAATTCCAGGTGACTGGTGTGAGTCTATTCATAACACTGACTGAAAGTGGTAATCAATAATTTCACAAATGATGTCACTGGTAGTGTATTCTTTTTTCTGGCCCTGTTTATTACAATGGAATGTCCCACAAAGATTTGGAGTAGGTTTATCATCTCATTTCCTGGGACCGGACCTTTAAGAACATTTCTGTGTATTGATTGTTATCACCAATCACCATTGTAATTGTTTTGGATGTTCCAAATTCTTTAAGCAATCGTTTTATCTAACATAAATGAAGTAAATTGTGTTATTACATAAAATTCAGATCATTTGTGCACAAGGCTCATTTCTTTGTGTTTAAAGGATATTTCTGACCGCGGTATCAATGTGATGCCGTAACAGAAATTAGGGGCTCTTAATCTAACATAAATGATATAAATTGTGTTGTCAAAACTGAGGGAAATCATTGGTTACATGTTCTAGGTTTAATAGTGGTAGATAAATTTAACTATTAAAACGAAGATATTTTGACTGAAAATGAAGGGAAAGACTGTAAATGGCCAACTGACCTCTTCTTAAGACTAGGACATTCGAGATGCCTATTATAATATTCCTTTAAAGAGACATGAGGAGATTTCCAGAAAGAAGCGCCTCCAATTTTTCTCGAACCTAGGTTTTTTACATATTTGGAATGCTTACCAATGTATTAGATCACACCCGAAGTGAATAAGCCGAATACGCCGTCTTTATGTAATAAGATGATGATTTAGTAGTTTCTGTCGTGCACGACAGAAAGTCAAAGCATGGTTTTCTATGGGGAACGATTACGATAGCAGGCAAGTTCAAAACAAGGTTTGCGGTTTTCTTTTGCACCTGTTTGTCCAATAAACCTTCCAAACGTTCTCGGTGGGTGGTCTACAACCGATCCAGTGAAATTTGAGAGAAATTCATATCCTAAAAAATTTCCTCCTGTCACTTTAATTTCCTTGATGTAGATGTTTGTTAGCGCTCAATCTATCCATTGAATCTATTTCAAGGAATTTTGTATTTTTGCTGGAAATGTACACGTCATTTAATTTTTTCAGTGAAAATGTTTGCGAACATAGACAGAGATGGTCTGAAAGGTGCCAAAATTAAGAAGTACGAATACAAGGGAGTATGCTTTGTAGAAACAGGGGTAACAAAGGACACTCTTGAATCAATGCCCAACTGGGAGGCCAGACCAGATGACGTGTTTGTTGTTTCATTTCCGAAAGCAGGTAGGCCAAAACGCTATTTCTTCATGCATGCAATCGCTCCGGCAAAGATCTTTTATGAAACAATTTGTAGCCTATGGAATTGTATTTACATGATCCACGTGATTGTCAATATACTTGATTCGATCTGATAATGGGCCGAGAAAAATATTTACAGGGATATTTTGTGATACACAGCCTTGTTGTCCGACTTTCCTAAGTATAAAAGAAGGATTTTTGTATCGTCTGAACCGTTAGGTACTGTATATACTGTATAATGTGTGCATAAAGATATTTCGATTAGTGTTTGTCAAAAGCTCGGGTTGCAACTACGTTGATGTCCGTGGGTGATGGGGAGGGGAAGCATGAAACGCAAGAGTTGATTGCAAAATTAGTTTGGTCCCTTTAGCTGAGAGTACCTGGTAGTTTAGAATAACTCCAAAGACGACCATGCAATATTTGGACCTGTTATAATATCCAAATGTATAGTTTTCTGATTCAAATATCATTTCTTTTTGTAACTTTTGAGAAGATCTCTAAAGGCGAACGCCAATGTTATGGGATTCTCCAATGTTATATTAAAAAGGAGGTATATTTACCTCTTTCTTATATCTTACTTATGAAACTCTGCTTTGCTTTGCTCGTGCTTTATTGCTTGTAACCATCAACCTTCCAGTGGAAGAACTGATAGCATAGAACGTTTACATTTTACAGGCACTACATGGACTCAAGAAATCGCCTACCTTGCGTTGAATGGTGGTGACATAGAAAGAGCTAAAGAGTCGCACACTATGCTGCGGATTCCATTTTTAGAAGCAAATAAGTCACCACCAAAAGTAAGTTTTTTTTATATGTGTAGAACGGGTGTTGCAGAAACAACAGTTAGTAG